>VZQC01007525.1:979781-1002281 GCA_009823505.1 Rhizomys pruinosus
TTTTTTTTTTTTTTTTTTTTTTTTTTTTCTTGTCAACTTGACACAAACTATAGAGTCACCTGGGAAGAAGTGGGGCGCTTCAGTTGAGGAATTTCCTGCATCGGACTGTCCTGTGGCTTGTCTGTGGCCGCATATTCTTGATTACTGGTTGGTATAGGAGGGCCCAGCCCACTGTGGGCAGTGCTACCCCTAGGCAGGTGGGACTGGACTGTGTAAGAAAAGCAGCCAAGCAAACAACTTCCCTCCATGGCCTCTGCTTCAGTTTCTGCCTCTGAGTTCCTGTCTTGAATTCCTGTTCTGAATTCCCTCAGTGATGGATTTTCACTTGGAACAGTAAAATGAAATAAATCTTTTCTTCTCCAAGTTGATTTTGGTCATGGCTTTTAACACAGCAACAGAAAGCTAACTAGAATGGCCACCCTACTTAGTTCCATTCACAGTTTTTTTTTAATTTTTTAATTAATTTTATTTATTTCTGTATGTGTATGAATGTACTGTCTGCATGCAAGTTTGTGCACCTGTGTCGTGCAATGCCGCGGAGGTGTCAGATTCCCCCGGAACTGGAGTTCTCCTGGAATTGGAGTTTCAGACGGTTCTCAGCCACCATGTGGGTGCTGGGGATCAAACCCGGGTCCTCTGCAAGAGTTGTCAACACTCTTAACCGCTGGGCCATCTCTCCAGCCCCCCACTCACAGTTTTTTAAACAATGACTTTAAATTCATAAAACAAAACTCATAGGATTACAAAGGAAACTATATTGACATAGACATCAAACTATTAAAAAAGCAAATTTTGATACAGTAAACTAATACTGCTGTAATACATTAAATAACAAATGCCTCCCATTAGGTATAACGTATAGTATAGCAGCATTTCAGAGTAACCAAATAATATTTTGAGGTGCTCACAGCATCTATGATGTAATAGGAAAATATTCATGATTCATTTTGTGATGAGTCACAGGTGCTTGTAATATTTGTATGTTACCTATATTCACAATGAAAGCCAATGCCAAATTTAAATTAGAAGGTGATGAAAATGAAGGGTTAATTTTTGTCCATTGGTGTTGGATCCCAGGTAACACAGGTTCTCTTCCTTGGTCTGACTCATAAGATCACGTGACCTCCTTTCTGTTTCTCTAATAACTTTTCAGCTTTGGGTCAATACTCTGTGTAGATTCTACTCTGTACCAAACAAATAGGAAACAAGTCTAAGCTCACCTTGCATCTCTGTTCTCTTTGCCTCTCTGTACAGGTAGAAGAAGGATGGTGGGAAGGTGTTCTCAATGGGAAGACTGGAATGTTCCCTTCCAACTTCATCAAGGAGCTGTCCGGGGAGTCAGATGAGCTTGGCATTTGCCAGGATGAACAGCTGTCCAAGTCAAGTAAGGAAGCCTGCCCTACTAAACAGGAAAGGGATGGGGAAACCAGCGGGCTCTGTCCCAGCCTCCCTTCTGTACTATATGCCATAAGGCTGTGACAAAATTTTGCAGGTATTTTGTTGGTTAGGCTACCATAACCCACTGTGATTTAATAAGTTTTTCACTGTAAAGATGTGACCTATAGCCACATGTTCTACACATCTCTAGATGAGTGGCTGACATCTCTGAGCCATGGTAGTACTGTGTCTTGGGTGGCCCCTGTTGCCATGCCTCCACATATTTCTAGAATGTCATTTACCATTGAGTTCATAATTACTTTTTTTTAAGTGAACCCAGTGAGATTGTTAGTATTTCCCAGGGTCCCTTGAAAAACTTGGAGAAAAATAACAACAACAAAATCATTGGTGGCAAGAAGTGCCGTGTACAAGCTAAATGCATGCCAGTTCCCTTGAAATTATGATGAAAGAATCAAGAGTCCAAGCCCCACCTTGGATGAGGAAGTGGTCCCTTTTGCAATGGCGAGAACGAACTTCAGGTCTTTCTTTCTCCAGGGCCTGAAGGTCTCTCTCCAGCTTCTCTGCTGCCCTTTCCAGCTCATGGAGCAAAAGGTCAGGACCAGGAAGCTTTGTTCTCCCAGTCACTAACCCAGCTTCCCATGTGGGTGTCTGTGCTTACCTTGTGCGGTGTTGAGCAGAGGTCATGGGCGTGAATGTTGTAGGAGACTCACCTATGTCGTAGGGTGTAATACTTACCTAGGGTTGTTGACTTTCCTTCCTGACAAGAGGAGGACTACTGAGTCTTACCAAAACAATTCTCAAATGTCTTCCTTTTCCATTTAGAAAAATTTAGCTTAAAACCATTTCCAGAGAAGTACTTTTGGTGACTCAGCAGTGGCTATGGGTCTTACAGCTTACCATATATAGAAGCAACTGTACTGGCTGGTTAACTCAGTTAACCAGTTGGTGCAGTAGGAGCCCCTTCCTTCTAATTCTAAAAGTTGAGACCTTTCTGCTCCATCTTTGAGTCTAGGCTAGGAAGGATTATTCTATTCAGTTAGGGTGTTTGGAGCAAGTAAAGTACCTGGGAAATTCCTACCACCTACTGTGGGTTGAGGTATGGGAGTTTCCTACTAACATGGCCCAGATAATGAGTAAGGGCAGTGAGAGTTTTTATTGCACCCCAAATCCACATTAGAATTGTATCTGCCCTCCGGTCTTCTTTCTTTCACTAGGATAGTATTATACCTAGTAATTATGTCCTGTATTAATAATACTGTACTCCAAGGACATTGCGGATTAAATGTATGCTTTTTTTGTAAGTGGGCACCAAGTCAGGGATTATAACTTTATTTCCACAAGAAATAAATTATAACTTCCAGCAGCAATAATGTATATAACTACTTCATACACAGAAAACCCTCGGTAAATGGGAGCTGTCAGTGTTAAGACAAACTGTTGGTTGGCCTGGTGTGTGGGCAGACAAGTTTAATCCCAGCACTTGTGAGGCAGAGCCAGGAACTCACAGGATCTCTAGGAGTTCAAGGCCAGCCTGGTCTACATATCAAGTTCCAGGCTGGCTGGTGCTACATGGAAACCCTATCTAAAAAAAAAAAAAAAAAAAACAGACTGTTGGGACATAATCAGTCAGTGTTGAGTTCCTTAGAAGCTATCAGCTTTTGAAATAGCACGTCTGCATTTAGAAATGACTTCGTTGTTGTTCCACTGATGCGGAGATGGAGATCTGGGGACAACCTCTTTGGGGAAGTCTTGAGCTCTTGGTGTCCTGACATCTTAGCTATACACCCTCAGAATTGGAAAGTTTGAGAATATATCCCATAGTTTTTGAACTATTGAAATAAATTGTGCCCCATCCCACATTCCGGGTTAGTAATATGGAGAGGTGATATGCTGACTGGACTGTCAACGCAAAGCATGTGGTGCTGAAGTTCCTGGTACAGGGAGTTTGGACTGAACAGAAGAGTCTTCTCAATAGCCTGGCTGTCATTAATCTGCCCCCTGCACCCATTCAATTACTAGCCTCCTGTTTTGGAAGTAGGAGTGCCCGGTATTTTGAGCAGCCGTGTTTAGTCCATGGGATCTGTTTGTTGTTGAGGGAATTTAGAGGTCCATGGAGAGGCATGATTTCCTAACAAGGGTAAATGGTACTGATAAAAAATGATTTTTGTAATCTTCCTGTGTATAGGTAAGGAAAATAAGACCTGTCTTCCCACTTGCCTGTCTGTATCCATCTGTCACAGTTTGCATTCTGTTGCTGTGATAAAACACTGACCAAAACCAACCGGTGGAGGAAGGGGCTTATTTGGTTTACATGTCCTGATCCTCATCACAGTTCATCCTTGAGGACAAGAACTCAGGGCAGGAACTGAAGCACAGATCATGGAAGAATGCTACAGAGCAAGTTCCAGGCCAGCTGGGACTGTAGGGAGACCTTGTCTCAAATACACACACACACACACACACACACACACACACACACACACACACTTGCTACCCTGGCCTGTGCTCAGCCTGCTTTCATTTTTTAAAATTTATTTATTGTGTTCCTCTATTGTGGGGTAGGGGGAAGGGAAAGGGGAATATGTCTAAATTGAAATGAAAAAAATGATGGATAAAACACACAAAATGCCAATAAAAGTATTATATTAAAGAATTTTACTCTAGGGAATAGAGATAGCAAAAAATTTTATTTATTATTTTAATTTTATGTCCATGAGTGTATTGCCTGAATGTAGATAGGTGAACCCATGTTGTGCAATGCATGTAGAGGTCAAAAGAGGACATTGGATTCCCTGGAACTGGAGTTATAGATGGTTGTTGGCCACCATGTGGGTGCTGGGAACTGAACCTAGGTACCTTGCAAGAGCAGCTAGTGCTTTTAACCACTGAGCCATCTCTCCAGCTCCTCAGCCTGCTTTCTTACGTAACCCAGGACCACCTGCCCAGGGGTGGTACCAGCCACATTCGCACATCACTTAACATCACTCAGTAATCAAGAAAATTCCTCCCTTACAGAGATGGCCATATGCCAAACAAGTGGAGGCCATAACTCAGTTGAGATTCCATCTTCCCAAGTGTGTCAGGTTGATAACTAAAGCTATCCAGTATACCACCCACTCATTCTTCTTTTTCCTCTCCCTTATCTCCTCCTTCTATTCTTTGTTCATTAAGTCTCTGTTGAACTCCCTGGGGCCTTGAGGAACCAGAGACAGATCTAGATAGGGCTCCTCCCATCAATAATTTCGCCTTGCAGAAAAGGGGTACATATTCTCAGAAAATCAGAAAAGTCCCCCAGAAGCTGGCATTTGAGGAAGAAGGCATAGAGGCCAGTCCCACTGTAATGTGGGATGATACTGGCTAAAAAGGGCTTCATAGAAAAGTAGGCATGAGACTAATATCTATGCGTTGCTAAATGAATCCATCTTTTGAAAGAGAAAAATAGCATCTCTCATTGTTAATGGCTAGGTTTTCAATAGCCATTCATACTCTTGATTTGTTAAACTGGGTCAGATTGTCTGCAGAAATTATGCATACCAATGGGAATTGTCCAAGTAGAACCTTTTGGAGTTAGAATAATCTGCTTATTCTTCCCCTCCCCCAAGAATAGTTTTAAGACTTTGGATATGATTTACTTTTTGGTTTTGAGGTAATTACAATTCATAGGAAGTTGTAAAAATAAATATGAACTACACAGGGAGGTTTCATATATACTTCAGCCAGTTTCCTTTAGGAATTGTATCTCTTATAATTTTAGTAAATGCACATTTGCTTCTGTCCTATAGCTGAAAACCACAAAAGTAAGTTAGTGCACAAAAGGCATCTGGCCTTTTCTTTGCTACAAGCTGAAATGCACTTAATTAGTGTCTCTTTTTGACCAGCCTGCTTAATACTCTTTGTAAACGGCAATCCATTTTCCCACAGAGAGTGCTTAATTAGTACATGACTCTGGAGGTAAGCTAAATCCTAATGTCTGTACCATATTGGTAATTTTTAGAGATCACAGTGACATCATATAATTATGCTTTTCAGACATTAGCATGAGGGTTTTCTTTCCAATTAAAGAAAAACCTGTTTCCTGGTATGAAGAGAACATGTATACAATGCATTCCTTTATCCCTTTGTATCACACATGCATGCAGCACACTCCTAGCTTTTAATGTCTGCATTCTTATTTGGTATCTGTATACTGCTCATTTCCACATTGGAAGTGTACCTCAGAAATTACTGAATTTGGTATATCAAGGAGGAATCTGAGATAACATTACATTGGCATTGTAATTTTTAATATTTTTATTTTTTGAGAAAAAGTATCCCTGTAGCCACAGCTGGCCTGGAACCTACCATGTAGACAAGGCTGGCCTCCATCTCATAGCTCTTCCTTTTGTGTAATAGTTTTTGCTGAATAATTTCAAATTCTTTATCCATTCGTTTATCATCCTCTGGATTTTTATGGTTTCCTCTCCATGGTGTCATTTAGGCTGTGTGTCTATATACTGATAATTAAATCTAGGGACATGAGTACATGTACATCTTCATAGGTGATAGTACTTAGATGGTCCACCTGGCATCTCATGAAGTCTAGCTATCTTTTGGAATTTAGAAGCCATCAATTATCACCCAGACCTAGTCGCTCAGAGTTTGTAGCATGGTAACTATCAAGTTTTTTTTATCACGTTTTTTATATGACTACATCCGTAGTCATAACAATTTAGGCTGGACATGGTGGCACATGCCTTTAATTCCAGCACTCAGAGGAAGAGACAGGCAAATCTTTGTGAGTCCGAGGGCAGCCTGGTTTATTCCATAGGGAATTCCAGGCCAGCTGGGGCTACAGGGAGACCCTGTCTCAAAAAATAAAAAGACCAAAAAAAGTACTTAATAAATTTGGCTGTTCAAAAACAAATGATAAAAATATTTGCATCAGTAGTACAGGCACAATCTTAAGATATAAAGGGTGACCAGGAATTTTGAGATAATTGGTGACCCATTACAATACTAATGCTCAGTATGATTAAGTTCCATGTATGACCTGCCTTATGAGTTAGGAAGGCCAAAATGGCATGTAAGCCTTCTACACACATTCTAGTGTCACCTCCATTACATAACTGTGCCAATTTCTCACACGGTACCTGAGAAAAATCAAACTTGGCTAAAGTTTAGTTTATTCTTACCATGATCACAAGTGATAATTAATTGCCTTTTAATTTGTAATTATATTTATCTACTATTGACTAAATAATGTGAAAAAGAGCTAATCAAATGTTACAATTGCAGATTATCCTTTCTCTACAAGAGGTATTTAGACTAAGTGGTAAAGAAATTCATGTATAACTATTGTTCAGTTTAATTTTCATATGTGTTTCACTTAACATTTAAATATATGCCTTCCATTTTAAATGTTTTAATATTGATTTCTTTTTTTGCATTTTATTTTTTTATTAATTAATTTATTTTATCAAATCTAGACCCATGTCCCCCCCATTCCCCCACCCCACCAGAGCTCATGCATTTAATATTGATTTCAAGTAATTATTGTAACACTAAAATTAAAAAAAAGATCCGTGGTTTGGGGCTGTAGGTCAGTCTGTGGAGTGCTTGCCAAGTACACAGGAAGCCCCGTGTTTGATGCCTGGCACTGCATACGCTGTGGCACATATGTATAATCCCAGCACCTGAGAGGTGCAGGCAGGAAGATCAGAAATTCAGCTCTAGAGAGTGTTTGAAGCCAGCCTGGGATACAGGAGACATGGTCTTAAAACACAGCCAAAAAGGATCTCCTAGCTAAAGGAACATTTTCAGTTGTTTCCCATAATCTTCTAAGTGAGAAAGAAAATTTTTATTTTCTTTCTATAACCACAGTTTTCAATTTCTGAATTTCTCATTTTCCTAATTCCTTATTTTAAAAGTTTAGATTCTAATACCTTGGTGACATGTCAAGCTAAGATAATGTAAGCTAAGGAGGCTTTTAAGGAAGTATGGCAAGCCACTTTCATAATACCAAAATATTTTGAAAAATTTCATTCTGTGATATCACTAGACCTTCTTCTTTTAAAATATTTGATGGCATTGGTTTTGTGTTTAATGAATGGCATCAAAGAACAGTTAACCAACTGCTGAAACAGAATTTCAGGCAGTTAGATGTCAGCATAAGCATATAATTTTGTGTGTGAATTTTAAAATTCTTCCTCTCTATAGTGTTTGCTGCCTTCAAGAACTAATATTTAATGATAATAAATCAAGTAATTCCCCCAGTATGGTAAGCATCAATCATATGCATGGTCTTTCCAATTGCCTATCTCTTTTGTGTTCCTCCAATGGAATACCCATGTATTCTCAACCAGCCCTAACCCAAGCTACACCTCTGATTGCCTTGCTGCCAGTGAACAATGGAACTGTGCACATAGGCTTAACTGACTTCGGAGATATCAGGGTCTCAGTCTGTCTACTGCAGTGATTTTCAGACTTGGTCCTGTGGCAGAACACAGGAAAAGTTCTGTTGTACTCAGAGGAACATCATTGGAATATTGATTTTTTTACTCTTCTTTAAAAAATATTTATGGGGGCTGGAGAGATAGCCTAGCAGTTAAGAACACCGACTGCTCTTGCAGAGGATCTGGGTTTGATCCACAGCACCCACATGGTGGCTAAGAACCATCTGTAACTCCAATTCCAGGAGAACTCCAGTTCCAGGGGAATCCGAGACCCTCTTCTGACTTCTGCGGCCTTGCACGACACGGGTGCACAAACCTACATGCAGACAGTACACTCATATACATACGAAAATAAATAAAATTTAAGAAAAGGCATGTGCCACCATGCTGGCTTAAAAAATTAAAAAAGTTATGTTTTTTTTATGTTGAGTGTATTAGCTGAGTGTGTGTAAGTGGACCCATATGTGCAATGCCAGCAGAGTCAGAAGAAGGCATTAGACATCCCTGGAACTGGAGTTATAGACAGTTGTTAGCCAGGCCGTGTGGGTGCTAGCAATTAAACCCAGATTTTCTGCAAGAGCAGCCAGTGCTCTTAACTGCTGAGCCATTTTTCCAGCCCCAACTTTTTTACCCTTACACTTGCCTTTTTATTTTTTACATCGACAGGACTGCTGCTGTTCAGTTTTAGAGGGCCTGTCTCACAAAATAGCTGTATTCTTTATGAGTGATGTTGACATCATCCCTGAAGTTAGCAGAGTAAAACTTTGCCAGGAGTGATAGAGCACACCTTTAGTCTCAGCACTCAGGAGGCAGAAGGAAGTGGATCTCTGTGAGTTCGAGGCCAGCCTGATCTACATACCAAGTCCTGGCCTGCCAGGGCTACATAGTGAGACCCTGTCTCAAAACGAAACAAAAAAACTAGGCACTAAATTGCTTGTTTGGCATTGATGTTCTCAAGAGCTGTAAGTCTAGAAGAATATTCGATAAAGGTTCTTGCTTCCCTAGATTGTTCTTATATAGATGGTGGTGGTGGTGGTGGTGGTGGTGGTGGTGGTGGTGGTGGTGGTGATGATGATTATTATTATTATTATTACTTGAGACATGGTCTTATTTTGTATCCCAAGATGGCCTGGAACTCAATATACAGCTCAAGCTGGTCTCAGACACAAGATCCTCCTGCTGGTCTCAGACACAGCTTCCTGAGTAACTGGGATTGTCTCTGTGCACCACTTAGGCTCACACATAGTGACTTGAATTCCTAGCTTTTTGTTCTAATTGGATGCAGCAAGCATGCCCAAAGGGGCAGAGTTCAAAACTAAGGTGTATCACCAAGTCTATAGTACATGGAAAATGGAAATATCTCATTCCATTTAAGGTGTTCTGATAATTCATAATTTGATTCATGTATTAGGAATATGCCCAGAAACTGACATGACAGTTCCTTTTAGGGTTCCTATTCTGATGTGGAGTGTGTGTACAGTTTGAGACAGCTTGGTAGTCCTTTGTAACTGTAGCCTACTCTTTACATCCCCCACACTTATTAAGAAAGTATATGCCTGACTCTTCTTAGATTATTTAATTCCCAAGTCATAACAGAACTTATTTCTTATAATAATGTATTTATTAATTCAGATTGCCTTTAGCAAATCCTTTTTTCTGATGACACCCTTTGTAGTGCGCGCGCGCGCGTGTGTGTGTGTGTGTGTGTGTGTGTGTGTGTGTGTGTGTGTGTGTTGGGGAGGTGGGTGGGTATGCACTTAAATTGGGGCCCTATGTGTGCATTCTGTGTACCTATGGTTTCAGTGATATTTGGACTTTAACCATGTGTTCAATATTATGATATTGTAATAAAAATGGCATTTGAAGTTGGATGAGTCCTATATCCTCATGCTTAAGTACAAGCTCATGATCAGTACAGCAAAACCTCAATTAAGATGCTTCAAGAAATAGAGTTTTCTAATGTCCTTGTTGCTAAAGAGAATCTTCTTCATTGTGGCATGGATGCCTCTCTTGAATTCTGGCACAGACTTCCTCTAGTCCATTAATACATTACCTTGCTTAAAGGTACTGACAATAACATATCTTTTATTTACTTATTTTTGGGTGCTAGGATCAACCCCAGGACTTTCTTCATGCTTAGCAAATATTTTACCACTGAAGCACAGCCTCTGCCTGACAAACCTTTTAAGGAGAATTCTGTCTTGTTTACCCTATTTGGGCTTTACCATGTGAGGTTCTAGAGAATAAAAGATGAAGATTGAAGGTTCAGATCTGTTTTGTGCTTAGGTGATCCTCTCCAAAGTGAAGAGACCACTGCTTAGTTGAGTTCATGAAGGAATCCCATGAATTGGATTCCCTCTGGTTAATTGAGGTTTTTCTACTTTTAAGTTAAAATGTTGAAATGGCTTCTAGGTTTTAACTGGGCATAATGTATATGCCAGTCATTTTAGAGGCAAGTCCTGAATCTGAGTGTCGATTGCCATTGTGGTTGTATGGGGGCTTGGGGCTCATTCTGGAATTTTCTTAAACTCTGCCTAATGGTCTTTAATTAATTTTATGAATGAAGCTCTTACAGCAGATTCATTGAAGGCAAGTTTGGTTAAAGACTCTTCCTCTTCCTTCTTTTGCCATCATTTGCTCCCCCCTGCTCCCTCTCTTGTTTTTCTCTCCCCTTCTCTTCTCTCATTCACTGTCAGGAAAGACTACCTTTGAAGGGACAATTCTGTACCGAGCGGCACCACCGGGAAAGACGGAGGGCCACAGACGCTATTACAGTGAGTGACCGTAACAGCAGGAGGCAATTGTAAAGATCTGGGTACTTGAGGTTTGGATGCAGCTGCACTTGCCTGAGCTGCTCATGCTTATGCCAAGTGTCTGTGTGAATTTCTGAAGCAAGGACATGGACTTATTTGCCTACAATAAGTGTCATTTCCTTGGCGTCTGCTACAAGAGCTTTTCCACCAGCAGCCCCTGGAGCTTTCTTGTTCGCTTTCTGCCACTCTCATATATGTGACTTGTGTGCATGAGCCATGTGTACAAAAAAGGAAGCAGCATTATTTGTCATGGTGGTGGAAGATGGCTTCTAGTGGAGACATCAACCTCTCATAGTTACTGCTTTTTCTAGGTGTGTCATTCATCATTGCGTGGTTCCAAGAAATAAAATGTTGGCATGGAAGTCCATGCCAAATATGGTGTTTGGCTTTGCTTATTCAGCTAATTACCACACGGCAGACTTCTTCTGGCAGCACCCATGTGCAGCCTTTTGTGTTGTAAAATAAGGCTGCCAAAAGCTGAAGGGAAGGAAATGAAGAAGAATGAATTAATCTCAGGATGCCCTTTGAATGGTTCCTCCTACATCATAAGCAGGACACACGTGTGTATCAATTCAAAACAAACAAGAATGATTTCAGTGACAAAGTGTAGAGTAAATTACACCGAAGTAAATAGCTACAGGGCTGGAAGGAGCAAATTTTCAGCGGTTTTGTTCTCTTTTCACATTGGGGGGAGGGCATCTACCTTAGTGCACATAGATACATGTCCATTCATATATGCTCACATGCTGGTGTGTGATGGAAGGGAGAGTTCAGATATGAGCACAAGAGCAGTCCTTCTCAAATTGGGAGTGATGTTTGTGTTTCTTTCTAGTCCACACTGAGCAGATGCCTGGCCCTACTGCATATGACTCAACATGCAGTGTGCTTCCTGTGTTCCCCGAGGGCATTTGACAGCCCCTGGATCGGCCTCTGGCTTGTTTGCCTCAGTGCCTTCTCCTGGCCATGTGTCTGGACGTCACGTTAGTCCACACTGCCAAAATGCTACAGTCATTTCCAGACCCATGTGCCTTTTGCACTTATCTCATCATAGAGCAGTAATGAGCCTGTTGTGACCTGACTTTCGTCTACTGTCCACTCTGGGTTGCACTGCCTAGCATTCCAAATAAGACGCGCATGGGGACATTTTATGGGATGATAAGCATGATGGGCACAAATAGCTAAATATGTAGTACCAAACGAACTTATGAATAAACAAACTTATGAATAGAAGAAACTTACCTTTCTTCTATTCCAAAGGGAAGGAACTAGATATTGAGTAATTTCATCAAGGAAAACATTTAGCTATATAATTTGTATACCTGAAAATGACAGAACCAGGCTGCCAGAATTTCTGGAAGAAAAATCTGCCGTGTGTTTCCTTCCCAAGCCATGCTTGTGTGGCTGAGTGACCCTGTGACCTCTCCCTGTGTAATAGAGTATTTCTCACAAGGACTAATAAAAGGTGGCTAAGATGTTGCTGAAGATAGAAAATTCCTAGAAGAGGAAAATTGGTGAAACGAGAATAGCATTGGTGACAGGATTTTGGCTGTAGATAATGGTGAACCATAGAAGAACCCTTGGAATTACTGCCTCTGAAGGATGAAAAACTTACTCCAATCCATTTCCCCTATTGCTGCTGCTACGGCTGCTGCTGCTGGTGGTGGTAATGGTGGTGGTGGTGGTGGTGGTGATGAGAGGTGATGGTGGTTTCTTTCCACTCACTATATCCTTATTTCACCCTCAAATGGTTCTTTTCAAACATGAAAAGAATATGCAAAGCCATTTATCACATAGAAAGAATCCATACAGCAAAATAAGAACATGTTAAAGGGGAAGTGACACAATATTTAGACTCTAAAATTATATCTCCAGCAGGGATATTTCCAGAAACAATGAACAGATAAACACACGAATGGATAGCTAATCCAAGGGTTTTTCTATGTTTGCATATTTAATCCGATTCTATAAATTGCAGACGCCCCCCCCCCCGTTTTGTCCTCTGTTCCTGCTAGCAAATGCTGTGCTTTAGTTAATTAAGCTATGCACTAGGGATCTTCCTCCTCCCCCACCCTTTTGGCTTAGAAATACCATTTTATGGAAACTGGCAGCAAGAACAAAGGAAACCATTGTTCTAAGGATTCGGTGTTGAAATTTGTTAGCAATTTATAATGACCTTTCTGTATTTTATCTGTTTCCATTTAACAGTTATCTTCCTGCACTGAGACTTCCTCACTTGAATGACATCAACATTTTATATTTTTATGTGAGCAATTATTTGGTGTATCATTCTTATGGACTAGGAAGCCACAGGAAGCTAATGCAGGATCCACCAGTAACAAGAACAATTTGATGACTCTCTTTCACCCTAAGGGCATTGTTATGATCAAGAGATATGTAGTCAATGGTCAGAAGCTATCCTATGTATCTAGAAACTTAGAGATACAGTTTAATGGCAGAACTTTGTATTCTATAACATAGCCTTTGAATCCTGCCCTTTGATGACATAATTGATATCCTGATCATCAAAGGAAGAATGTATACCCAGAAATTAACTAGATACAAATAGGCTCTTCATTTTAGGAACATAATTATGGGCAGAACCTAGGGAAAAATAATCAGGGGAGGTAAGTGTTTATATTGTCTTGCTGATAACCCTCTTACTGCTCCCAACATATGGCATGGGAGGTCAAAGGAAGAGTGTCCTGTCCCTACTTTTTCTTTTTCTTTTGGAAAGGGATTTGGCTTTGGAAAGATGATGGTGTTAGAGGAGAGAGGAAGAGCCATGGGCTTAGGATTCTGGCTTTTGAGAGATCAGCTTTCTTTTTCTCTTTAACAAACACCATCATCTTGCAAGTGAAACCATCTTAATATCAAGCTCAGTTTAATGCTTTCCTAGAGAAACATGTTTGCATGCATTTGTTCCTTGTGAAGCCATCCAAAGATATTTAATTCTTTGGCAGTTATAATTTTGTGTGGTTTAATTGCTAATTTGTTTAAATCGCTTTTAGCTTTACAGTTTCCCTGTAGGAAATGCTACTTTCCTTGCTAATTGTTAATTGACATGAGTCACGGTTGAGAGGTACAGTATGTTGTACTGACTGAGTGGGGAGGTGAGGAGTGGGCATGGGTAACCAAATTTGGGTCATAACCATCCTGCGGCTGAAGTGGGGTGAAATGTCACATATGCAAAGAGATTGGTTTGAAATTAGATTTTCTGTGAAGTTGTTTTGATTCACTACTTAAAATTAAAGTCTTGTGGGTAAGACAGACCAACCCAGACTCAATGACAGCCAACGTCAGCATACTCAACACCCAGAGTACAGAAGCTCAGTCACACTTTCAGAGGTGGCGACTGGCCTGCTGTGAAGTTCTTCTTTGGGAGCTCTGGCTGATTTCTGAGCGCTTTCTTTTCCCATCCCCCCCTTTTGACAGGCTTAAGGGAAACCACAGGCTCTGAGAGTGATGGAGGTGACTCAAGCAGTACCAAGTCGGAAGGTGCCAACGGGACAGTGGCAACTGCAGCCATCCAGCCCAAGAAAGTTAAAGGAGTGGGCTTTGGAGATATTTTCAAAGACAAACCAATCAAGTTAAGACCAAGATCAATTGAAGTAGAAAATGACTTCCTGCCGGTAGAAAAGGTATGTTGAACAATTTCTGTTTGATTTCATTGTAATGTGGAATATCCAAAAGTACATTGTAGACTTTGACTTCAGAGGATTCTGGGGTCTCTCTTGGGGCTTCAGTGTGCCAGCTGGTTGCCATCCCCCCTGTGAGCTCCCCTTCCCTGCAGAAATGGCTTTCTTGCTGCATGCTTTCTCACCAACTTCCTCTTGAGTCAGTCAGCTTTCTGTCACTGGAACAAAATATAACTTCAGATAATTAACTTTACTAAAGAAAAGATTTATTTTGGCTCACAGTTTTGGAGCTTCCTGTCCATAATTGTGTGGCCCCTTAGTTTTGGGCCTGTGACTCACTTTATGGGTTATCAACAGAGCGGCGGTCGGGGGGGGGGGTGTTGCTGGAATCCTTTAAGGACACATGGTCAATGACCCAAGAGCTGCACATCAAGTTCCATGTCTTAAAGATTCTACAACCCCCCAATAGTATTACCCTGGGGACAAAGCCTTTAATACACACATTTCTGGAGAACATTTGTGAGCTATATATCCTCTCTTTTTTTTTTTTTTTTTTTTTTTTTTTTTTTTTTTTCTTTTATTTTTATTGAGCTATATATCCTCTCTAGTGAATATTTCTCAGGATGACTTCTCAAATGGTTCAGGACTTCTCCATCTCCCTTTCAGAAAAGCCCCTCATATCTGGACCCGACCAAACAAATGACCCTCTCACACCAACAGCTTTCAGACACCACAAAACTCTCTAATGCTTTCTGCTTGAGTGTGTTGACTGTATTTCTGCAGCAGAGAAAAGCAATTGTGTGGGTTTTTCTCTTAAGAGTTAGGTGGAGACAATTTCATACTGATGAAAGGAAGTCTCCTGTGTGTGTGAAGGATGGAGACAGCCGGTGTTCAGACTCCCTGGGTTTCTCCCATCAGGAAGCTGGCTGTTTTCTTCTGCCTCTGGTTCTGGGTTGGTGAGAGGCAGACAGCGTGTTGCTGCTGAGTACGCGGTTGCTATGGCAACACCCCCAGAGCCATTGCTCTGTGGCTGCTGCTGACGTCTACTGTGGTACACTTCTGAGCATCATATCCTTGCTTAGGAGTTGATAAATGCTGTGGAATTTTCCAAATTATAATAAGCTACACTCGTGCTGTGCCTAAAGAATGTTTGTTAATTTGATTTACTTTTAAGATTTTTGCTTTGACGTTTATGGCAGCAGGTTTGGGGGATGGAGCACTGGCAACATTTCTACTTCAGCTTGGTTGGGGGCTTGTGTTTTTTCATTTTTCAGTGAGGGGAAAATTTAAAGGGTGTGTCTTCCTCTACAGCTGTAGAGCCTCCACCATCCACCCTACCCCTAGTCACCTTACCCAGCACCAGCATACATTAGAAACAGCTTCGGGAGAGGGAACTTTTTGGACCTTTAGTCCCTTAGAGAAACAGGGGAAGAAATTAGAGAGTGCTTCACTTAAACTCTTCCTTTGTTGAAGCTTCTCTGAACCAGCATTGTTCTTTTCAGTAACTAGTATTCGACTTTGCTCAAGATTAGTTCGTAATTAGTATCTGAACCTGGGAACGCACGTATGTTTCCCGTGGTCACATTCAGATTCCTGGAAGTCTCTATAAAAGATTGAGTTCCCATGTGGAGAAGGAACAGTGTGCATGGAGGGTTTGTTTGCCCATTTTATTCAAGTATTTGAAAAGAATACAATAATTTATTTATTCAAGGTAACATGATTTGTGTGTGTGTGTGAAAGAGAGAGACAGACAGACAGAGACAGAGAGAGAGACAGAGACGGAGACAGAGACAGACAGTAGATAGCCAGATACACATTTCTTATAGTGCATGTGGAAAAGCCCGACATTGATTTCAGGAATATTCTTCACTGTTGGGTACCACATTTCGTAGAGGCAGAGTCTCTCCGTCAAACCCAGCGCTCACAGATAGGACTCATCTCCCTAGCCAGCCAGCTCCAGAGATCTAGTCTTCATCTTCTGAGGCTGGAATTAGAGGAGAGTGGCCATGCCTGTCCTTCATTTACATGGGTTCTGGGGATCATGAGTCCTGTCCTCTTCTTTTTTTTAATTTATTTTATTTTTTTATTTATTTTTGTATGTGTATGAATGCACTGTCTGCATGCAGGTCTGTGCACCCGTGTCGTGCAACGCCGCGGAGGTCAGAACAGGGTGTCGGATTCCCCTGGAACTGGAGTTCTCCTGGAATTGGAGTTTCAGACGGTTCTCGGCCGCCATGTGGGTGCTGGAGATTGAACCCGGGTCCTCTGTAAGAGCGGTTGGCGATCTTAACCTCTAGGCCATCTCTCCAGCCCCAAGTCCTGTCCTCTTCTTTATGTGGCAAGCACTTCAACTCTGGAGCCATCTCCCCAGCCCCTATTTATTTATTCTTGAGATGGGATCTTACTGTGTGACCTTGAACTCCTGGGCTCAAGCAACTGCTGCAGCCTCCCAAGTACTAGGACTATAGGGGCATGCCAGTACCTCCTTCGACTCCCAAGTTTGTGTCTTAGCACACTTCTTCCCAGAACCACATAACTTTATGCTTGCCTCTCTACTTCATCATCTCCACATAGAGATTTTAACATTTCTATCAGTTTATTCAAATAATAGCTTCTCTCACAACTCTCCCTTTCTTGGTTGAAGGTAGTGCTATCCTTCTCACCTTTCCTAGGAAAGGAGCCCTGGGATTATGCCTTTATTGCTCAGGAAAACCACATCACCTCTTCCTCCTAACTATGTTGAGCATCCATCTACCTGTGTCTCATCATCTTACTAGGGCTTTCTGCTTTTTCTCACTGATGCATACTATCTATTTGGAATGGTGCATGGCACATTACATGGTACTTTGGAGTGAACATACATCCATAGAATGGGGAGCAGGATGGAACAATACAGCAGGTCTATAGTTGAAAATATAGCAATAGTGTGATTAACTATGTCTTTGTAAAACAGAAAGTCAATGCATTGGTATGTGTGTGTGTGTGTGTGTGTGTGTGTGCGCGCGCGCGCGTGTGCGTGCGTGCATGCATGCACACACAGGCATGTACATCTTGATTCCTGATTTGGCGCAAAATGAAACCACATGCTTGAAGTTCCCTTAACCCACTCCTCAGTGTGAACTGTCTGGAGCAAACCATAAACTTTGCAGCTTGCTTTACTGCCTGCAGGCAATCTTACAACATCTAACAAGATTCGAAACTCTGTCTAATCCTTGTTGTTGGTGTCGTGGGTAGTTGCATAGATTTATGTATTCATTATGTTATTATACAGTCTGGTATAAGAGCTGATGAGTGTGATGTTGTTTTATTAATGTTCTGCCTGGTTCTTATTATTTTTGAGATGGTTTTGTGTTCAAGATTTATATTTAAGGAAGAAACACTCCTTTTAAAATGGAGCTTGCTGTTTTATTTTGCAGAAGCACAAATTGGATCTTGTGTGACAGCATTTGGGAGGTTGAAGCTAAGCATGTCTCCCACTTAGGGTGGTGCAGTAAACCTTCTGACATGGTTGAGTTGATAATTTGTATGAGGAATCTGATATCTGATAATTATTGATCGCTTCAAGCATCATGTTTATACGTTTTATTCAAGCTTGTAAAGTATTAATGCCCACTTTTCTGGAACAGTAGATAATTTTGTTCCACACACACACACACGCACACACACACACGTGTGTGTGTGTGTGCGTGTGTGTGTGTGTGCGTGTGTGTGTGTGAATGAGTATGTTTTGTATGAGTGTATGCACATGCATGTGTACATATGGAGACTAGCAGAGGTCATTGTGAGGTATCTTCCTCTGTTTTTCTCCAACATGTCTTTTTGAGATAGAGTTTCTCACTGAAAGCCACTGGTAGCCAGTGGGCTAGACTGTCTAGTCAGTGACCTCCAGGATTTATGTGTCTCTGCCTTCTAGTGCTGGGGTGACAAATGCATGCGACCATGCCTAGATTTTATGTGAGGACTGGGCATTCAAACTCAGGTCCTCGTCCTTGCCCAGCAAGCTCTTTACTACCTGAGCCATCTCCTAAATTCCCTTACCTTTGCTTTAATCTGTAACATTCCAAGTTAATGATCAGATTGTATGCCACGGAAGGTGTTGTGTAATAGCCCTCTATCTACCAAGACTGAAAAAAGAATTAGTGAAGCCAGGCTTGGTGTTATACACCTGAGATCCTGGCACTCAGGAGGCTGAAGCAAGAAGATTGAAAATTCAAGGCTGGCCTCATGTGCCTAGCTAGTTCCAAACAACCTGGGCTACATCGAGAAACTGTGTATTGAAGCAAGCAAACAAACAAATGGGCAGTGAATATAGGTATTTTTGCTCCTCTTATTAAGCTATAAGGAGGGACTATATATAAGAATCTTTTTAATACTACCAAATGGATATGCCTTTGAATGATTTGGATGATATACCATTTAGCGGAAATATTTACAAATGAAATAATATGTCTAGAATTTGCTTCCAGTAGTCTTGAAGATGAAAGAGTGGCTGGAGCATAGAGGATGAGGTGGGATTGAGCTGATAATTCTTTTTTTCTTTTGAGACAGGCTCTCACGTAGTTCAGGCTGAACTCAAACGTTCTTTTCTTAAAAAAATATTATTTTATGTGTATGAATGTTTTGCCTGCATATATGTAAGTGTATCTGTGTTGTGAAATGTTCTTGGAAGTCAGAAGAGGTCATCATATCCCCTAGAACTGGGGTTACAGATGGTTGTTAGCTACCCTGTGGGTGCTGGGAACTGAATCTGGGTCCCCTGCAAGAGCAGCCAGTGCTCTTAATCACTGAGCCATCTCTCCAGCCCCTGAACTCAAACTTTCTGTGTTGCCAAAGACGCCCTTGAACTCCTGATCGTCCTGACTCTACCTCTCAACAGGCTTGTGCCACCTGGTTCATGAGCTGATAATTGTTGAAACCGAGTGATACATGGGAGTTGGATTTACTCTATTTTTTTTCAAGGCATAAAATGTTTTTTAAAAGCCCAGATTATAAAATGGGATTCATCTTTTTACCATCTGCAAGAAACACAGCTCACTATCAAGGATGGATACCACCTTCAGGTAAAAAGAAGGAGAAAGATACTTTTTTCCTTTATTTGTATATTTCTTAAGGGATTCTATAATATAAGAGCACAGTTATTTTCAGATCACACTGACGTTGCTCAGTTTGCCATACAATTAGGTAATTGGTGCTAACATCCACAGATGAGGGATACCATTTGTCATTTGTTTTTCTGGGACTGTGTTACTTCACACAGCATGATATCTTCTAGCTCCAGCCAGTTACCTGCAAAGCTCATGATGTCATCTTTCTTTACTGCTGCATAGAACTCCATTGTGTAGATGTACCACATTTTCTCTATCCACTCATCAATTGAGGGGCATTTGGGTTGGTTCCAGCTCTTCGCTATTGTGAAGAGAGCTGCAATAAACATGGCTGTGCATGTATCTCTGCGGTAAGATGAGTCTTTTGGATTTACTCTATTTTTGTGTGTTAGAAATTTTCCTTAATAAAGATTAAAGGAAAGGAAACTATGGAGAAATTTTTTTCAGTGAAATTAAGCTCAGATATAAGTAGTGATAACATCAGAATAATGAAAAGTGCTGTGTTGCTAAGATGAACCAAAGTAAGCAGTACAAGATTTACAAGGGCATGCCCAGCACTTGGGAGGCAGAGGCAGGTAGATCTCTGTGAGTTCAAGGCCAGCCTGGTCTACAGAACGAGCTCCAGGCCAGCTGTGACTAAAGGGAGACCCTATCTCAAAAAGACCAAAAAAAAAAAGAAAAAAAAAAAAAAAGATTTACAAGAGGACAATGTCCTCGTTGGGTCACTAGACTGATTGACCTTAAATTACCTTTATAGTTTTGGAACATCGTAAATAACAGGAATACTCTTTATACTTATCCGCACTCATAAGAGTTTTTTTTAAAGGAACCACGACAAACAAATTTTTGAAAATTAGAAATTGTAAGTGTTCTCATTTCTTTTTTAAAAGATTCTTATTTTTTATTTTGCTATATAAAATGAGGGATTTCATTATGGTGTTCTGTGCTAGCATGTTGCATGAATGTCTGGTTTCCTCTGCCCAGCCCAGAAGAAGTCGTCAGATTTCTTGAAGCTGGAGTTTACAGATTTGTGAGCTACACCTGACTTGGGAGCTGAACAAAACGTTGAGTCCTTTGGAAAGAGCATTAAATGGTTCTTACAACTGAGCCATTTCTCCAGCTGGCAAATGTGTCTCATTTCAACAGCATTTATTGAGTGCTCACTGTATTCTTGGCACTGGAAATACAGCAAGTAAAGGAAGAAAGAGATTACTGGTCTCAGGGAGAGCCTAATGTCCTTCTCCAAGAATCCTCCCAAACCTTCAAATGCCAGATGGGGACTCTGAGAATTATCCAGCTTGTTGGACTGAGCAGCTACTGGGATTTCAGCCTTTCAGAGTATAGACTGTCCACTGCTTGGACTACCCAGGCTGCAATCATGGAGGCTGTACAGGAAGCATCAAGACAGAGACAGTGGGTTACTGCTGGACCTTCTCAATGTGGGCTGACCATGGGAAGGAAAGACCCCAAGTGTGATAGCAAAAGCCGGAAGATTGATGTGTTTGTTTGGGATGCCAAGTAAGGAGCCTTCAAAACATTCCTTAAGGAAAACATGAATCTTTTAAGCAAAAAAATAAGAATCCTCCAACTCAGGTGGGTAGTATATATAATATATATATATATATATTTCTATATATATATGATATAGGTTTACTAACAGTAATAAATTTTAAAATTATGTATATATATAGTTTAATAACAGTAATAAATTTTAAAATTAAATTAAAAAAGAACTTGTGTAAAATATACAAAAACTCAATAAATTTTTTAAGAAGATATATTTATAAAAAAAGAAAAGAAAGCAAGTAACAGTAATGCAGCATGGTAAATACTGTGATCAGGCTGAGGTGCAGTGCTGCAGTCTAGGAGCCCTTGGACATGGCAGACACTGGCATATTGTTAGGGAGGCTGGAGAATTTATAAATCCGAGCCAGTATCAATTTCTATAGAAAGTAATGTTTAGCTGAGAAGCCATTGTCCAGTGGGCATTCATCAAGAAAAGGAGCAAGAAGTTATGACAGCGGGAAGAGCAGCATGCAGAAATGGCACAGTCAGGGCAAGATAAAGCAGGGACGGTGTGGAGAGGCTTCAGAGGAAGCAGAAGAAGAAGAGAGTGCGGAAGGACGCAGGGTCCGATCAGGAAGAGCCTGGCTACTTAAGGAGTTCAGGTTTGATCTTACGACCAATAGGAACCTAGTAAGTTTTGAGCAAGGAGGTGGCATGATCAGATAGGTGGATTTGAGTTGATTATAGAGGAGTAAATTTCAGAAGACAGACAACAGAAACTTGTACTGGCTCTCCCAATAAATAGCTTGCTACCCCCAATGTAGACAGTAAATGAATTGATTAATAAGATGACTCAGTAAGTGGAGAAACAAAGACTGTTTATGCTGTTTTTAGCATGGATGTCCATGTGTTACATCACTGATTATCAGAAAGGTCATCCTTTTTGTGCTGCGTATAGCACAGGGTACTTTTCCTATAACCTAAGTGGCTATGTATATGTGGATCTGTTTCTGGTTTCTCTGTTCTTATTCCTTAGTCTCTTCATCCTTGTACCTGTTCTATGTGACCTTGATTTTGTTTCTCCACAAGATTATAGGCTCTTCTTGGCACCTTGCTCTTTCATTTGAAGTTTGTTTTTCAAAATTTTTAGTTATTTTTTATTCTTTAAAAATTCATGCATGTATTACAATGTATCTCAATCCCATCCATCTCCCATTTCCTGCCTCCAACTCCCCACAGGCCACCCCAACATATCTCCCTCCCTTTTTTTTACATCCTCTGAGTTTGTTTGTTTTTATGGTTCTGAGAATGAACTAGGCTCTCACACATCTCAGGCAAGCACTCTGTCTCTGAGCTCCATCCCTAGCCCTTGCTTGAATTTAAAGAGAGTGCATTGACTCTATAAATATTTTGCTGGCAATGGGATTTTTCCAATCCATGAGCATGGTAGATCCCTCTATTTGTGTAGGTATTATTTCACTTTGTGAAAAGTCCTCAAGTTGCATGCTTGAGTCTTTGTACTTTGTGCATCTTCCTATATGTGTATTACCATATGGACGGGGGGTGAAGTTGGAAGGTATATATTATTGTGAGAGCCAAGTAGGTCTTCTAG
>VZQC01007525.1:1007281-1144597 GCA_009823505.1 Rhizomys pruinosus
TAGGGAGAGAGCATAGTTACACTGAAAGGGGTGAATAGGTGGGCTGAGTCATGGTGTGGGGGTCATGGTGATGGTGGCAGGCAGCTCAATGGGACATGGCACCTCTTTCCACGGGACTCTGCCACTTTTTCTGGGTGGTCTGGCACATTAATGGAGGAGTTGACCTGGCAGCAGCATGATTTTCACTTTAGGGAGATAACTAGGGAGGTGCCTGCTAATGTGGACTAGAGGTGGGAGAGGAAGTAGCCGGGAGAGTTGCCAGCCCAGGGCTTCCTGCTTGATGACTAATTGGCCAGGCACCAGAACTTCTAGTATCTCTTGGAAAGGGGCAGATGGACCCACCTCATGCACAGACTTTAAGCCGGGCTTCCGTTGTCTGCGTTGGCAGCAGAACTGACAGAGGAGCCAAGTTTCCTTTCAAAGAAAATTCTTTTGTGTATTTTGGTAAACCAAAAGCCAGGAGTCAGCATTCTACTATCTTTGTTCATACATGACCTAGCTGTAGACAAATCTTTTTTTGTTTTTTTAAAGTTAAGTTAGCAGGGCACTGTTTAAATACATTTGCATATATATGTATATGTATACATACATATACATATGGATGTGATCATGGCATCGGTCTATAAATAACATATGCGTTTCGCTTACATAGATATTTATCTTCCTAATTAGTTTTTTCTCCCATTTTGTTTTCTTGAGACAGGATCTCTTGTAGCCCAGCCTGGCTTCAGAATCACTGTGTAACTGAGGCTGGCCTTGAAATTCTTGTAATCTCCCTGCCTCAATCTCTAAATGCTGAGTTCATAGGCACGTGCCACTGAACCCATCTGTCCTAATTATGTATTTATTTAGGTTTCTTGTTATTTTTGGTGGGGTTTTGTTTTGAGACAGGGTCTCCCTATAGTACCACCTGAACTAGAACTTATTATGTAGAGCAGGCTAGCCTCATTCTCACAGAGATCTGCCTCCTTCTGCCTTCTGAGTGCTGGGATTAAAGCTGTACTCCTCTACTCCAGCTTATTTAGATTTTTTTTTTTTTAGACAGGGTCTCATGTAGCCCAGGCTGGTCTGTGTAACTGTGGATAGCCTTGAACTCCTTATCCTCCTGCCTGTATCCCCCATGTGCTAGGGTTACAGGAGTGTACAACCCTGTTCAACTTTTGATTTGTTTTACTTTTCTAATTACTTTTAAATCAACTTTTCATTGTAGAATAATTTTAAATTTACAGAGGTGGTAAAGGTAATAGAGAATTCCCATATTCCCCACACCCCTGTTTCGCTATCAACAGCTAATATTAATATGGTATCATTTTTGCACTGAATGAGCCAATACTAATATATGATTATCAGTTAAAACCAAACTTTATTCATGTCGTTACTTGTTGTCTGTCCATCGTTCTTTTCTGTTGTTTTCAGGGTGTCATCTATGAGACTACCTTACATTTAGTCACTCTCATCTCCTTACAGTCCTCTTATTTTGATAATCTTGGCAATTTTCAGTTTTGTGGAATGTTCCTAAATATGCATTTGTCCAAAGTTTTTCTCGTGATGGAGATTCATTCATGTCATACAACATACCAAGTCAAAATGACTTCTCATTGTTGATGTTAACCTTGGGCACCTTGACTAAGGTAAGGTTAGTCCAGGTTTCACCCCTGGGAAGTTTTGCTTTTTTGTAATTAAAAAAATTTTTTTTCACTTATATATTTTTTACTTACTATTTTTATTTTATGTGTATGAGAGTATTGGGTACATGTACGTGAGTGCACCCGTGTCATGCAATGCCCATGGAAGTCAGAAGAGGGCACTGGATCCCCCTGGAACTGGAGTTATGGATTGTTGTTAGCTGCCATGTGGGTACCGAGAATCAAAACTGGGTTTTCTACAAGAGCAGCCAGTGCTCTTAACCACTGAGCCATCTCTCCAGCCCCATCATTTTTATATTTCTTTTATGAGTGTTTTGCCTACATGTATGTAAGTGTATCTGTGTATGCAGTGCCTGTGGAGGCCAGAAGAGGGCGTTGGATCATGTGGAACTGGAGTTAAATGTGTTTGTTAGCTGCCATGTGGGTGCTGAGGATGGAACCTTGGTCCTCTGCAAGAGCAACCAGTGCTGTTAACTGCCGAGCCATCTCTCCAGCCACATGTTTTTTGTTTTAAATGTCCTCTTTCTATACTTGACTCTTGGAAGAAGTTCCTCTGCAAACCCTATACTTAAGGACAGGGGATTTATGCTCCACTTCCTTGAGGGAGGAGTATCTAAATAAATGATTTGAAATTCCTCTGTACAGGTTAGTCTGTTCTCTGTCTTTGTAATTAGGTCTTGATAATGTAAGGGCTGCGATTGGGGTGAATGGTGAAACTACAGCAATGTAGTCTGGACACTCATTTGATCAACTTGATCGAACAAACAACCTGTCACCCCCCACTGGATGGCGGGGCTGTAGGGGTTTGGGCACAACAGCCTGCAGATTGGTTTTGCATGAAGGATGCTTGTACTCATGGATTATCACTTATAGCTAAAAATGAAAAAAAAAACTGAGAGAAAGATGCAGGACAGTTATGGCAGAATGCATGATCTGGGATGGGGTGGGGGTGGGGGGGAAGGGAAAGGGAAATAAGCCTGAACTGAATTGGAAAAAATGTATGAAATGCACAAAGCATCAATAAAAATTTTTAAAAAAAGATGATTTCTTATCTGTCTTCTGCATTCCAAATATTAATTCCTCAGCACTGGTGTCACCTTTGTCATTTACACCTAGTGACATCTCCCACATTTGCCACATTTGTTTTATGTGTGTCATGTACAAATAGATCTGCCTCTTACCCACCTGGATTATACATTTCTTGTGGACTGAGATAGCATCTTATTCAAAGCCACCTACACAGCTGGCCAGAGTCCAAGCACTTAATAAGTGTGGGTGATAGGATTTTTCAATTAGTTTAATTAAAATATATATATATATATATATATTTTACTCATGAGTAATAACTGAACAGGCCATCAAAATCTAAAAATACAGGAAATATGGCAAGATGAAGATGCTGTTGATTTGGCAATTTGATCTCTGAAGTTGTCCTGAAGTTGGAATAGTAGTTAGTATGATACTTAATATGTGCTAGGTTCTTCTGTAAGCATTTTTGTATATTATTTGTCACCTAGACAACTCTATAGGTTTCTTCTATTATTACTTACTTTCATTGTTGTTGTTTTGGTCATGCATGGGATAGAACCCAGAGCCTTTCCCATGCTAGACATGTATCCTGCCACTGAGCTACACTCCCAGGTCCATTATTTAATTTGTCTCACGATCAAAAGCTAGGAAATGACCCAATTGGAATTTTTATCTGATAGTCTGGCCCCGGAGTTTTGAACTCTTCATCAGTGGCTCTAAAGTCATTAAGATGGTGATTTATATGGTATCTCAGGGGAAATTAAGATTGATAGTTAAATATTTCATTCCAGTCTGTTAGGATACTTTTGATGACGTGCCAGCAGTCTTACTGTGTTTTTCCTAGGGAAAACAGTTCCATAAGGCCAATGCTGGCTTCTCTTCAGTTTTTTATTTGTTATGAGCATTTTTTGTATAGTATGAATAATTTTATTTCTGTTAAAGTATTTGCACAATTGATATTTCATGTAACACACTCCCTAGCATGTAATGTGTTGAAAGATAGTGAGCGTTTTTCATTCCACCCTCTGGCGTTTTTTTGTTTTGTTTTGTTTTTTGTTGTTGTTTTTTAACACAAGTAGTCACTACGTATTGCCAAATACACAGTCTTCTCAGTGCATTCCTTGTCTGAATGGTCACACCTTTGGGCACCAGGAGGCAACTTACGTTACTGCAGAGATGTAGGCGAGGGAGGAGGACTTCTGGAGAAGCCACCCAAGCCATGAATTGGCCCTGGCTTCCTGAACCATAAACAAATGCAAGCTTTGTTCTCCCATTCCTCATTTGGTCCCAAGTATGACTCAGGGTTAGGCTGGGTCCTCAGGCTCAGTGCCTTTGGCTGGTGGAAGGAAGTGGGAGGATTTCAGGGTAGTTCTGGGACTTTTACAAACTGGAGAGCGGAGGAGACTGACTGCAGGATGGGAGAAGAGGTATTTATCTATTTTTCTTTTTAGAAAGGAAATAGACCATTTTTAATTTCTATCTTATTCTATGCTGTTTTGTTAGTGGGACTTGTGCTGGGTTTACATGGGTGAGTTAAAATGATGTTTGGGCTACCTGCTATCCCACAATTGTGTGCACGTGTGTGTGTGTGTGTGTGTGTGTGTGTGTGTGTGTGTGCGTGCGTGTGCGTGCGTGTGTGTGTGTGTGTGTATGTAGCTGTTGGATATGGTAAGGAAGAACCTATCAAATGTAAGTGTGATTTTTCTAAAGTCAAATGTCGTGCTGGAGCTATTTAGCCATTTTCATCCCCACCCCCACCCCGCAGCTTAGGTCAATTTGGCCATTAGTTTTTACAGATGTTTCCAATTTCTTTCTGCCTTGGTTTTCATGTGCTCATACTGCAGAGAGTAATTGAGATGGGGCAGTTTGCACAAGCAGTAACTGTTACACCATGTCGCAGAGATGTTTAGCAATTACAGATGTTTGTGCAGTATACACATCTAGCTTGCTTTTCAGGTTAGTTTAGGAGAGAATATGTCTATGCAGATTGAGCCAGCTGTGAGGGATTTTACCTTTGGGGGACACGGATATTTGGAGTTTTCCTTTTGAATGGAGAAGCTGTAAGTACTGATTTCCCGCAGGGGGAGGGGGGGAGTAGGGGGAGAGATCCCCGTTGAATTGCTTCTTATGGAGGTAAAGATATTTGCCTAACTTGGTAATGCTGAGCATTTAAAATTGTGTACACAAACATAGAGCAAGATAAAAGCACCAAATGACTTGTTTTTCTAAAAGTTTGCTGGTAGAAGATGGTTCTGTTTCTCTCTCTTTGAGCTGTTCATATTCGACTACCTAAAAGCAGAAGTCTGTTATTTTCCAGACACAAAATAAAATTCCCTAAATAAACCACAGGATAAGTAAGACTTATAATTGTCACATGTCTTCCATATCCTGTGTCTCATTGAAAAAAAAATAAATTGAAGAGGAGAGACGAAGTCTCTAAAATATGTCATTTTTCTGTCTTTTTCTATCGGCTTTACCTTCATATGTTTTCCAACTTTGAATATTTTCAAAATTTTTTAAAAAAGGGAAAAGAGCTTAGCAAGAATGAAACACATGGCTTCAGCACTTTACTTGAAGAGTCAGAGAATTGCTTGAAAGATTTTTTTTTAAAGGCATCTGTTGGCCCGCTTAGAGGGATCAAACTGATATATGAGAGGAGCTTCAGGAGGTGACTAGAAGGAAGTTCATCTGCCATGGCTTGAGAGGATTTCCCCAGGGAAAGAGGTCTGGAATTTCCTGGTTGTCAGGGTGTCACTGTTCTGAGTCCATAGATTTGTGGCATCTTCATACATCTATATCTGTTGACTTTGTTCTCATTCATTCTCTTCCATTGCCCTCTCCCTGCCCCAGTACCTTTCTGAGTTCTAATAAGAGCAACTTGGAATTAGTTATTCACATGCACAATTGAGATGGCTACGGTTCCCTGGGGAGATGGGAGCCAGCAAGATAGACTGTAAGGTCTGAATGTAGGGAAGTCTCAGCAGCCACAGCCCCTCATCAGGAGCTTAGCTGCCTCCTCTGCACTCTCCTGGAGCTGGGAAAGGGGATCTTTGCTGGCCTTTGCTTTTTTTTTTTTTTAAGTTTTTTATTACTTTTTATGTGTATGAGTGTACTGTCTGCATGTAGGTTGGTGCACCCATGTCATGCAATGCTGCAGAGGTCAGAAGAGGGCGTCGGATTCCCCTGGAACTGGAGTTAAAGACGGTTCTCAGCCGCCATGTGGGAGCTGGTGGCCTTTGCTTTTGTACCTTGATTCCCAGACCTACAAGCTACTTACTACTCTAGGGTGCTTCCCAATCAGTTTCCTTATTTCTCAAAAGGTAAATAGCTCTCTTTTACCTCTTATGTATGATAAGAATTCTTTGTGATAATTACATTAATAACCCAAATTCAAAAGTTGAAGTATATAAAGAAAATATACTTAGTCTTGTTATTGGACAAGGATTATAATAGATCTTTTTGTGTATATTCTCCCCCACTTTTTCTCTGAGCCTGAGAATGCATGCAGGATACGCCTCTCACTGTTCTTACAATAATGGGAATCTAGGAAATGTTTCTTTTTTTCTGAAAACTTAACATGCTATGGAAACACTTTATCTCCTAGATAACCACATAGTGTCTTCAAGGTCTCTAGCCGGCAGGAAGGAACACTTTGGAAGTTGAACTAAATTCCTCTCGATAACTGTCTGATTGCTTCCATCTTCAATATTTTAAAAAATGTTCTTAGCCTGAAAAAGCAGCATTCTTAGGCCGGACATGGTGGCTTATACTAGTAATCCCAGCACTCAGGAGGCCGAGGCAGAAGGATTGCCAGGAGTGTGGGACCATTCTGGGCTACCTAGTTTGAGGCCAGCCTATGGTACAGAGTGAAACCATCTCAAACAACTACCATCCTGTATGTATTATTATACCTCCTCTGATTATTTCCTCAAGAAAAATGTTCTTTTCTGAGACAGGGTCTCAAACTGACCTGAAGCCCACTATGTAGCTGAGTGTGACCATGAAGTCCTGATCCTCCTGTCCTGGAATTCCTGATCCTCCTGCCTCTACCTTCTGAGTGCTGATACCATACATTTGCCTTGCCTGACTCCTTAAGCTGAATTTAAAAAATTTACTTTTTAGTATTTTGTGTGAATGAGTGTATTGCCTGCATGGATATAAGTGCAATGCCTGTAGAGGTCAGAAGAGAATGTTGGATCCCATGTGTATTAGTCACTTTTTTGTTGCTGTGATAAAACACCATGACCAAAGGAACATAAAAGGAAGACTTTATTTGAGCTTACGATTAACAGTTCCAGGGAATTAGAGTCCATTGTGGTGGGAGGCATGGCGGCTGGAGCTGGAGCAGCAAGCCGAGGGTCACATTTCGAAATGAGCACAGGAAGTAGAGAGAGGGTGACTGGAGACCATGAGGCTTGTTAAACTCACTAAGCCTGCCCCCAGTGACATACTTCCTCTAGCATGGCCACACCTTCTAAGACCTCCAAAAACAGTGCCACCAACTGGAGACAAATGTCTGAATACTTCAAGCCTATGAGGACACTCATTGAAACCACCACACCATGGAACTGGGGTTATGGATGTTTGTTAGCTGCTATGTGGATGCTGGGTACTGAACCTGGCTCCTCTGTAGGAGCAGCCAGTGCTCTTAACTGCTGAGTCATCTCTCCAGCTCCTTTAAGCTGAATGTTTAAGAGAGGAATTTCTAGCTTAATGGCTAATGTGACTTTCATTGGTTTTTAACAAAAATAACCAGAGTATATGTTTTCTATAAAAATACTGCTGGTATTGATGGTGCATGCTGGTGGGGGTGGGATATGCTGAAGAGGCAGAGGCAGGAGGATCATGAGTTTGAGACCAGCCTGGGCTACACATTTTAGCTGGGGGTGGTGGTGCATGCCTTTAATCCAAGCACTTGGGAGGCAGAGGCAGGAGGATCTCTGGGATTTCAAGGCCAGCCTGGCCTACAGGGTAAGTTCCAGGACAGCTGGGACTACAGGGAGACCTTGTCTCAAAAAGCAAACGAAACAAAATAAAACAACAACAACAACAGGACAGCTGGGACTACAGGGAGACCCTGTCTCAAAAAGCAAATGAAACAAAATAAAACAACAGCAGCAGCAGCAGCAGCAGCAGCAGCAGCAGCAGCAGCAAAAACCCGGTAGAATGAAAAGACTCTCTTTTATCTTTCATACTTAACTTAAATTCCTAATGGAAATCTCCCTAAAAGCTTTCAAGAACTGGGAATGGTGACAAACTTGTAATTCCAGCAATCCAGTGGCTAAGGCAGGAAGGATTGCCACAAGTTAATAGGCCAGTTTGGTCTACATAGTGGGTTCCAGACCACCATGGACTAGAGATAGACAGGCTGTCTTAAAAATAACCCCAGTAGGGGCTGGAGAGATGGCCTAGTGGTTAAGAGCGCTGACTGCTCTTGCAGAGGACCTGGGTTTGATCCCCAGCACCCACATGGCAGCTGAAAACCGTCTTTAGCTCCAGTTCCAGGGGAATCCAACGCCCTCTTCTGACCACCGCGGCATTGCACGACACGGGTGCACAAACCTACATGCAGACAGTACATTCATACACATAAAAATAAATAAAGTTTAAAAAAATAACCCCAATGCATTGTATATACAGTCTTTGACTTTAAATACATTCACATTGTTGTGCATGGCCCATTGTTTCAGAACTTCTGAAACTTACAAAACTATACCAATTAAACACTCCTACAGCATCCTCCTAAATCCCTGGCAAATTCCATTCTGCTTTCTGTCTCTATGAATTTGTCCTTGTATTTCATATATATATATATATATAGACCCACACAGATTTGTCCACTTGTTAATGACTTATTTCTTTGTGTTTTTGTGGGTTTTTTAGAGACAGGGTCTCCCTGTAGCCCCAGCTGGCCTGGAACTCACTATGTAGACAGGCTGGCCTTGAACTCTCAGACATCTTCCTGCCTCTGTGTCCGGAGTGCTGGGATTAAAGGCAGGGGTCACCACACCTGGCTATGACTGGCTTATTTCATGGAACACAGTGTACTCACCCTTCCTCCATGTTGTGGCTTGTGCCAGAAATTAATGCCTTTTAAGGCTGAATAATGGCACATTCCATGTATACACTGCAATTTTGTTGGCCCATTCATTCGTTGGTTGACATTTGCATTGTTTTCACTGTTTACCTTTTGTGAATAGTGCTCCAGTGAACTTTGTCACAGTCATACCACGACCTATTCTTGTTTTCAGTTCTGAGGGCTACATCCTTAGAAGGAGAATTGTGAGATCACATGGTAATTCTAATTTTAATTTTTCAGGAAACTTTGTATTTTTTTCCAGAGTAGAGGCACCAAGTTTTATTCTTATCAGCAATCCACAAGGGTTCTAATTTGTCCACAATTTCACCAATGTAAACTATTTTCTGCCTTTTTTGTTTTGATTGCAGCCATCCTAATAAATGTGAGATGATAACTCATTATAGTTAGAATTTGTTTTTATTTTATGTGTATGAGTGTATTGCCTGCATGTGTGTAAGTGCAGTGCCTCTGGAGGTCAGAAGAGGGCATCAGATCCCCTGGAACTGGAGTTGCAGACAGTTATTAGCTGCCATGTGAGTTCTGGGAATGAAACCTGGGACCTTTGCAAGAGCAGCCAGTGCTCTTAACCACTGAGTCATCTCTCCAGCAACAAGAATTGGTGTTTAACATATATCCATATTGGCTATTACTAAAGAAGGATATCAAAAGTTTTCATCTCAGAATTGAGGAGTTGGAAAGTTGGGTAAAATGTCTTCTCTCTTAAAGTCAACATTAACTAGTTGAATAGTTCCGTAACAGGATCAAATAGTAGATTGCTTAGAGAAAGAACTAGGTCCTCCTTTCCCACACTTCCTAAAGAAAACTGTAGGTGGAGCTGGTGAGATGGCTCAGGGTATAAAGGCGCTTGCTGGCAAGCCTGATGACCTGAGTTGACTCCCTAGGACTCACATGGTGGAAAGAGTGAACCAACCCCACTAGTTTTCCTCTGTCTTCCAACTGCGTGCCATGGCACAATGCACCCTCACCAATACACATACACGTATGCATACACACATAATAAATGCATATCATAAATTATTTTAAAAAAACACAGGTTATGTTCATGTGATTGGTTCAATTCTTAATTCCCATATATCCCCTGCGCCCTTACTTGAGTCCATACCTGGAGAGTTATGGAAAGTGGGCTCAAAATAGTTCTTAGAATTTCTTCTGCGTGCTATTGCTAATCCTAAGTAATTTCTATTAATAGGGAAGGCTAGCTTTATAATTAATTTTCTTTGCCCTTCTACTATGGAATTGCTTGGGAATAAGAAACAAAAGTTCTTACTTTTAGAATGTATTTGTTGAATTGTTTATATGTTTCAATTGATATTCTTCAGTGGGGTGTGCAGAATTATGTATAAATATTGTGTCCTGTTTTTTGTTCTTTATGGATACTAAGGATTATTTCATAATAATTTTATCATGGTGGTTGTAGATGCTATGGGTACTTGAAATCCAAAATCATACATATATCTGGGTGACCATTAAAATGATTGTACTTCTGTACTTAGCTTGATTTTCTGATATTCTCAATAGTTATAAAATAATAATAATCTTGCCCACTGGGGCTTAGTGGATGGAATTAATTTAATGATATATGAAAACTGGCATATTGAAAACAAGCTGACTTTGGTTGGATGGAGCTTTGTCTTTTCTCATATTTAAAATATTTAAATCACAGGGCTTAGTCTCTGTGGCATTGCAGCCTATGTAATTGGTACAAGATTTATCTCTAAAGCCAGAGAGATGATTTATGCTCTGGCAGAAGACAAGGGTTCAAATCCCAGTACCCACATGGTGGCTAACAACCTTCTCTAACTCTAGTTCCAAGGGATCCATCACCCTTCTCTGTCCTCCATGGGCATTACATGACATGGGTACACTTACATGCATGCAGGCGTAACAGTCGTAGACATAAAATAAATAAGTTAATTAATTAAAAAAAGATTCATCTCTAGCTCAGGCTTTTGCAACCCCCAAATAAATGTATGCTCCTAAATGTTTTAGAAACAAATGGAAGCATAAGCACAGTAAGCCCTATGTATACTCCTAATTGATTCTTCTCTCTAAACTTGGCTTAATCATTTTAAAAGAAAAAATTCACCAATGAAGTACATACCAGAATTGCCCTATATGTCTCTTTTTCATCAAACAGCCATCCTTAGGCTATTTCATGAATGGCCTACAACTCTAAAGCGTTAATTCAATTAAGCTTATCATTGTGCTTTTAGGAGTCAAATAAGTAGGGTTTAGGAAAGTAAAAACAGAAAACTGAAGTCTGTGTCACTTCAAAGTTGTATTTCTGTTTTGCTCGTTTAAGATGAGGAACTCAGAAGTAGTAAAGATGGATTTGCTGCTTCATTTCCTTTTTCTTCTCTCATTGGTGAGTGTTTCACCCACCAGTGATTTTAATCTGTTTTGCTCCATTTGTTTTGGTAGCATCTGTTCAGTCTGTTCTTATTTTGCCTTCTTAGTCAGGGTTCTTGTTTTCGCTTTCCACCAGGAAACGGCTTCTCTTGGGCACCTTTTCTAGATGACCAGTAAATGTGGATAATTAATGAAGCCATGGCATCAAGAGAATCAAGAATTTAAATCCGAGAGTAGCTGACATATTTTTTTGATACACTGCTTAGCCCTTTCCAGTTGCTACACTGAGAGAGCTAGATGCATCATAGGCTTTCCATGTGTAATTCTATGATTAATTTCTTTTGCTACAAACCCTAACACACAAATCTCTATTTATGTATGATTAGAGGCAGAAAGAAGAATTCAGACAACTACAAGATTTTGTGACCTTCAGTTATAGGGTGTTATACCACAGGGAAAAAAGCAGTCTTGATAAGAGATAAAAGCATTCTTAAGAAAAGAAGTGAGGGTCTGGAGAGATGGCTCAGCTGCTAGGAACACTGGCTGCTCTTACAGAGGGCCTGAGTTCCCTTCCCAGCACCCACATGGCAGATAACAACTGTCCATAATTCAAGTTCCAGGGAATCTGACACCGTCTTCTGACCTCTTCAGGCATTATAAAATATGGGTACACTTACCTACATCCAGGCAGTATACTCATACAAAAATGATAAATACCAATTTTTAAGAAAATTTGTGAGTGACTGAGAGAGCCATCTAGGTCAGAGAAGGATCACTAGGGTTTGAAGCATTATAGTTTAAAAATGGCTTCGTGGGATGGTAGAGTAGTTTTCTCTCTCTCTCTCTCTCTCTCTCTCTCTCTCTCTCTCTCTGTATAGGAAAACCTTGATATTTTTGAATATTTTAATGGTGTTGATCTTGCCATGAAATTGAATTGCTACAAAGAGACTATAGCTCCTAAAGAGCTATGATACAAGGCAATGAATTAAAACTAGTTTCATCCAGAAACTAGATGTCAGCATTTGTAGAGAAAACTTGGTCATTACAACAGAGATGACTTAACAAGGTCTATGAAGAAATTAGATATTATGCAGGATTTGATGGATGACCATTCTCTTGAGTCCACTAATGGCTGACCCCCCATTTGACTTGGTGTTATGGCAATCAGGTTGGGAATAAGGGAGAAGTAGCCTGTATGGAGGGCTGATTAAACTCACTTTGTTGTGCTATGGGAGTAAAAATATGGAAACTTTTGGCCAGAAAAATCCTTGTAATTTTGGGGCATAATCAATGTAAAACATCTGCCAGAAATATATTAAGTGTGTGTGTGTGTGTATACACAAATAACAGATGTAACAGATGTGTTACGCACTCTAAAAGGACCGTTCCTGCTCTTTGTTCTCCTTTGTCACCATCTTCCGTGAATCCGTATTGTGTTTTCCCTGTGCAGAGCCTATAGCATGTCTTTGTGTAAGGCACAAAGAAAATTGCTGTTCTGGGAGCTCACAGGTGAACATTGAAAGACGCATTCTCCATTGTCATAGAAAAGGACAAGGAATTGCTCAACAAAAAAAATCCATCAATTGGAATATTTTATTGCCAACATTGTCTTGCCTACTCATCCTAAAAAAAAAAAAAAGTACCTTAAAAAGTGGCCAAACTGAGCATGCTGGCACATGCCTGTGATCCCAGCTCTCAGGAGGTAGAGCTCTAGGTCATCCTCTACATAGAAAGTTTAAGATAAGTGTGGTCTACATGACATCCTGTCTCAAAAAAGAAAAAAAAAAAAAAAGCAAACATCAAAACCAACACTAATTAAAGGTAACATAGCTAATTGAAAAGGCACATTCATGGGGGCTGGAGAGATGGCCTAGCGGTTAAGAGCGCCAACTGCTCTTGAAGAGGACCTGGGTTCAATCCCCAGCACCCACATGGCGGCCNCACCCACATGGCGGCCGAGAGCCGTCTGAAACTCCAATTCCAGGAGAACTCCAGTTCCAGGGGAATCCGAGACCCTCTTCTGACCTCTGCGGCATTGCACGACACGGGTGCACAAACCTGCATGCAGACAGTACATTGATACACATACAGAAATAAATAAAAAATAAAAAAAAAAAAAGGCACATTCAGGGTCTGGAGAGATGACCTAGAGCTAAGAGCGGTTAAGAGCGCCGACTGCTCTTGCAGAGGACCTGGTTCCATCCCCAGCACCCACATGGCAGCTGAGAACCGTCTTTGACTCCAGTTCCGGGGGAATCCGACACCCTCTTCTGAGCTCCGCGGCATTGCACAACACGGGTGCACAAACCTACATGCAGACAGTACATTCATACACATACAAGAATAAATAAAAAAATTAAAAAAGAAAAGGCATATGTATAAAATTGGTGACTTCATAGTTTTCATCTGTGTGCTATGTATGTTGTACAGAAAGGAGAAGAAGGTGGGAAATATTTTAGTACAGAAGAATTAAAAACTTGTGAAATGAGTGATGAAAGACTGAGCATTTGATCATATGGTAAAAATCTAATTTGTCTAAAATTCAGTCATTTTTTTTTTTTGAGACAGGGTCTCCCTGTAGCCCCAGCTGGTCTGGAACTCACTCTGTAGACCAGGCTGGCCTAGAACTCAGAGATCCACCTGCCTCTGCCTCCTGAGTGCTAGGATTAAAGGTGTGTGCCACCACGCCCAGCTTAAAGACAGTTCTTAGCTGCCATGTGGGTGCTGGGAATCGAACCCGATAGAGCAGTCGGTGCTCTTAACTACTCAGCCACCTCTCCAGCCCCCAAATTCAGGCATCTTAAAGATAATTTACAGCCTTGAGAATACTCTTCAGGCTGAAGAGCTGACTCAGTGGTTAAGAACACTTCCTGTTCTTGCAGAGGACCTGGGTTCTGTTCCCAGCACCCACATGGCTTCTAACAACCATCCATAACTCTAGTTCCAGGGACTCCAGTACCGTCTTTTTGCCTCCATGGGCACTGTACACATATGGCGCACTTACATACATGCAGGCAAAACACTCATGCATAAAATAAATAATTTAAAAGAGAACTCTCTTCATACTTGCTCTTAAAGTGAGGTCAAATGAATGAAATGATGAATAAATATGAACGACAGCCAAGTAAATATAAAACATATTAAACTTCTGCTCTATGAGGCCAGAAATTACTATACAGAAAGATGCTTCATAAAAGTGCATTTATGGGCTGGAGAGATGGCCTAGCGGTTAAGAGCACTGACTGCTCTTGCAGACGACCTGGGTTCGATCCCCAGCACCCACATGGCGGCTGAGAATCGTCCTTAACTCCAATTCCAGGAGAACTCCAGTTCCAGGGGAATCCGAGACCCTCTTCTGACCTCCGCGGCATTGCACATCACGGGTGCACAAACCTACATGCAGACAGTACATTCATACACATAAATAAATTTAAAAAGTGCATTTATGAGGCTGATGAGATGGCTCAGTGGGTAAGAGCACATGCTGCAAAGTCAAGAAGACCTGACTTTAAATTCCTAGCACCCATGTAAAAGCTAGGCATGGCTACACCCCTGTCAGGGGGTGGAAAAAAGCAGATCCTGGTAGCTCACTGACCAGCCAGCCTAGCTAAAACAGCAAGCTTCAGACTTGGAGAGCAATGGAGGAAGATTCCCACTGGTCTCCTTTGGCCTCTCTGTGCATGTGTATCCATGGGTGCACATGCCTATACATGTACACATAACAATTGTTTAGAAACGGGGTCTCTCTACAGAGCGAGAGGTAGCCCTAGCTGGTCTGAAACTCCTGAACCAGTTGGTCTCAATTTCACAAAGATCCACCTGCCACTGCCTCCTAATTGCTGGGATTAAAGGCATATACCATCATGCCTGAGGACATACAATTTTTTTTTGTTCAAAATATTCTTTATTATACTGTTCCACAAGTTGATGACAAGAAACACCAAACATCATATTAATAGGTAAAAATGAGGGAAATATATTGAAAAAATACACATAGAAAAAATATGAATACATGTTTATAGCCGAAGCCTGTATAACAGAAAAGACAGTACTAGGCAGGAGAGACCTCCCTTTGAGTTGTTGGTCAGGGAAGTCCAAAACATTCCCAAAGTAACACACACTATTGCCACAGACCTTGATTACCTTCCAGACCACTTTGGACAGGCCATACTTGGATACAAGACTTAGAGCAATCGAGCTGGATCTGGCCTAAGAGCCTCTTTCCAGAATCTAGCTCTCATCCTATCAGAGGAAACTGTACAAGCTGCCAAGGGAGAGAACCAATCAATGGTCCTACCCAGATGTGATGCCTAATAAACAACAACGACTGGCTCAGCAAACTATCACTATTGCTGTAGTAGTGGACTTTTTAATCTTAGGGGTAATCAACAGCTTTCTAATTGGAATTTAATCCCACTCAATGTGAGGATTGTACTCCAATCATAGCCAAATGCACATGGCTGAAGAGGTCATAGGTCCCAGAGAACAATCTACTTTTGCCACAGACCAGTGTAATTTCTTTTTTTAATGCTTTTATTGATGTTCTGTGTATTTCGGACATCATTTTTCAGTTCAATTTAGGCATAGTCCCCTTTCCCTTCCCCCCACCCCACCCCAGATCATGCATTCTACCATAACTGTCCTGCATCTTTCTCTCAGTCTTTTTTTTTTATGTTTAGGAATTCATATTTTCTCCTTTAATTTTATATTACTCTAAAATATGGATACATATTTTACACTCATATATAGTAATTACAGAGTCTGAAAATAAGTGGTGGGTGGATTCTAGAGCCTAAGAGATTTACATTATAACAACATAGTTGTTTTCAGATAAACAGAAATATAACAATAATGTTGTTCAGCTTGAATTTCAACTGGGGATTTGGTGTTAGCATCCACAAATGAGGGAGACCATACACAGTTTGTTTTTCTGGAACTGTGTTACTTCACCCAGCATAATGGCTTCCAGTTCCATCCATTTACCTGCAAAGTTCATGATGTCATCTTTCTTTACCCCTGAGTAGTACTCCATTGTGTAGTTGTACTACATTTTTGTCATGCACTTCTCTGTTGAGGGGCATTTGGGTTGGTTCCAGCTCTTCCCTATTGTTTTTTTTTAACATTTTTTTATTGATGCTTTGTGCATTTCATACATCATTTTCCAATTCAGTTCAGGCACATTTCCCTTTCCCTTCCCCCCTACCCCCGCCCCATCCCAGATCATGCATTCTTCCATAACTGTCCTGCATCTTTCTCTCAGTTTTTTTTTTCATTTTTTAGCTATAAGTGATAATCCATGAGTACAAGCATCCTTCATGCAAAACCAATCTGCAGGCTGTTGTGCCCAAACCCCCACAGCCCCACCATCCAGCGAGGACATACAATTAAAAAAAAAAAGATTTAAAAATAAACAGAAAGCTGTGTATTTTTTTAAATGCATTGATTATGGCCTGAGAAGATGAGTAAATTGCTTGTTTAAGTATGAAGACCTGAGTTCCAGAGCCCTAATACCCATAGTTTAAAAAAAAGCCAGGTTTGGTGCTATAAACCTGTAATCCTAGCACTGGGAAGGTAGAAACAGGAGGATCCCTGGAGCTTGCTTGCAAGCTAGTATTGCCAAACTCGAGAGCTCTGGGTTCAGTGAAACACCCTGTCTAAAATAAAGAAACAAAGTAGAGAATGAGAGAAGATACCCAACATCAACTTCTGGCCTACACACACACATACCTGTACACCTTTATGTGCACCAAAGTGCATATTCGCATCCACATATGAACATATATGCATAAACATAAATCACACACATGCATACTTTTTAAAAAGAAAAAGTGCATCTATTCAATCTTTCCCCACCCTTAGCTAAAACATTGTAAGTCATTCTTTTTTTTTAATTTTTTTTATTAATTTTATTTATGTATGTGTATGGAATGTATTGTCTGCATGCAAGTCGGTGCACCCGTGTCGTGCAATGCCGCGGAGGTCAGAAGAGGGTCTCGGATTCCCCTGGAACTGGAGTTCTCCTGGAATTGGAGCTTCAGACGGTTCTCAGCCGCCATGTGGGTGCTGGGGATCGAACCCGGGTCCTCTGTAAGAGCAGTCAGTGCTCTTAACCACTAGGCCATCTCTCCAGCCCCTGTAAGTCATTCTTATTTTATGCGTGTGAGTGTATTGCCTGCATGTGTGTAAGTACATCAGTGTCATGCATCACAGATGTCAGAAGAGGGCATTGGATTCCCCTGGAACTGGAGTTATGGAGGATTGTTAGCCGCCATGTGATAGGAATTGAACCTGGGTCCTCTGCAAGAGCATCCAGTGTGTTTAACCACTGAGCCATCTCTCCAGCCCCATCATTCTTGATTTTTATTTTTTTATTTTTATTTATTTATTTTTTTGTCTTTTTTGAGGCAGGGTCTCCCTTTAGTCCCAGCTGGCCTGGAGCTCACTATGTAGACCAGGCTGGTTTTGAACTCTCAGAAATTCACCTACCTCTGCCTTCCTAGTGCTGGGATTAAAGGATGGCGCCATTACACCCGGCTAATTCTTGATTTTTAAAAGTCAGCAAAATCTATGTTTTAGTCAGTTATGGCTTTCTGAGTTTATCACTCTCTGTTGCATGAGGAAGCTGCACTGGTGAGAGTTAAGAGATACATTAATATTCTCTTTGTCCTGTTCTGCTATGTTCTGTGAGCCTTAGGTGTCGAGGTTCCATTGTAGATGTGTCACTTAGAGCTGGGACTGGCTAAAATATAGAGACTAAGAGGCTACAGAGTGCATGTCTCTGAATAGGACTCCTTTTTTATTATTTGATTATTATTTTTAAGGGATTCACAATATAAGAGCACAGTTGTTTTCAGATCACATTGACATTGCTCAGTTTGCTATACAATTAGGTAATTGGTGCTAGCATCCACAGATGAGGGATACCGTTCGTCATTTGTTTTTCTGGGACTGTGTTACTTCACTAAGCATGATATCTTCTAGCTCCAGACATTTACCTGCAAAGCTCATGATGTCGTCTTTCTTTACCACTGTGTAGAACTCCATTGTGTAGATGTACCACATTTTCTCTATCCACTCGTCAGTAGAGGGGCACTTGGATTGGTTCCAGCTCCTTGCTATTGTGAAGAGAGCTGCAACAAACATGGCTGTGCATGCATCTCTGTGGTAAGATGAGTCTTGTGGGTACATGCCCAGGAGTGGTATGGCTGGGTCAGGTGGCAAGTTCATTCCAAGTCTTCCAAGGGTTCTCCACACTGCTTTCCATAGTGGCTGTATGAGTTTACATTCCCAGCAGTAGTGGATGAGTGTTCCCCTTTCCCCACAACCTCTCCAGCACTTGGTATCATTTGTTTTCTTGATCCTAGCCAGTCTTATTGGAGTACGATTGATATCTTAAAGTNTTAATGGATTTTGTGTATTTTTTATGTGTATAATTGTACTGTCTGCATGTAGGTTGGTGCACCCGTGTCCTGCAATGCCATGGAGGTCAGAAGAGGGCATCATATTCCCCTGGAACTGGAGTTAAAGGCGGTTCTTAGCCACCATGTGGTTGCTGGGAATTGAACTCAGGTCCTCTGCAAGAGCAGTCGGTGCTCTTAACCTCTGAGTCATCTCTCCAGCCCTGATTTTTGTGTATTTTAGCCAAAACACTGCAATCATCTTTTTATCCCCTTAATCTTCTTTATATCCCATCCCTCCATTTGCTCATTCCTTATCTTCCTCTCACCTGATAAAATGCATTGTCATATACATATGTTAAGGCCTATGGAATCAAGTCTTTGTACCCAGATGTTCATCAATGCAAGTTGATCCACTAGAGAATAGTCAGCAGTTGCTCAAGAATTAAAGTCATCAGTCAACAAATGAGAACTTAGTAAAGTAAAAAGCTTTTCTACAGCAAAAAAGCAACCAAGGAAGTGAAGAGAAGAAAACCTATAGACTGGTAGGAAATCATCACCAGTTACATGCCGGACAGGGGCTTAATATCCAGAATATACAAATAAGAAACAAGAAAATAAATTGCCCAATATAAAGCTAGCCTAAGAACCTAAACTTAATAGAGAGTTCTCTAATGAAGAAAAATAGCCAAGAAATTCCCTTAAATTGTTCAACATCCTTAGTAATTAGCAAATCCCAATCTAAACCATTTTAAGATTCCATTTTACTCGTCATATAGGCTAAGGTCAAGAGAACAGAAGATACAAAATGCTGAGAAGGAATGGAGAAAGGGGAATGCTCATTCACTGGTTTTGGGATTGCAAATCTTATAACCACTAAGAAAAGCAATGTGGAGAACTAAAAATCTAAAAATAGGATCCGGTTATACCACCTTTTGTCAAGTACCCAAAGGGATTATTCTACTATAGAGATCCATTTTTTGCTGTTCTTTTCACAATAACTAAGAAATAGAAACAATTTAAATGTTCCGCAATTGACAAATGCGATTTTTTTTCAAATATCACCATAAATGGTGGCAGTGTACGACACTTTCCTGAACTCCAAAAGACTGGAAATGCAGATATCCCCAAGCATTGAAGAATTTTATTAGTCCATTTAGCCTTACAGGAAGATTATCCCCTTGGCTTTTTGAAGACTCATACTCATGCACAAAACCTTATGTTCAGATCTGTATCTCAGTTCTTACTTAGGCCATTTATGTGTTTGATTCCTTGGTTATAAACTTTGGAAATTAATCCTCTATCAGCTGGCAATCATTCTCATTCACTCTGTGGTTTTCTGCTTCACTTGATTGTGTCCTTTGCTGTGCAGAAATTTTTAAATTTAAAAAGATTCCATTTTTCATTTCTTGGAGTTAATTCCAGTTTAGAAAGTCATTACCAGCAACTACACCTTGTAAAACACAATCTTTCCTCCAAACATTTCAGCATTTCAAATTTCTCATTGAGGTCTTTGATTTATTTAGAACTTACTTTTTTGTGGTCTTTTCGAGACAGGACCTCCCTGTAGCCCCAGCTGTTCTGGAACTCACTCTGTAGACCAGGCTGGCCTTGAAGTCACAAAGATCGCCTGCCTCTGCCTCCTGAGTGCTAGGATTAAAGGCGTGCACCACCACGCCCGGCTAGAGAAACTATTTCTAATAAGTACTTTGATTTGTGTCTAAAAAGTATTTTATTTTTTTATGTATTTTTTTACATTTACTTTCATTTATTTCTTTTTTTAACAATAATTAATAAGTTTTGAGTACAAGCAACCTTCATGTAAAACCAGTTTGCAAGCAGTTGTGCCCAAACCCACAGATCCCAAGGGTCCCACCATCCAGCTGGAGGGGCTTGTATGTACAATCAAGTTGATCAAATAAGCGTCCAGTCTATATTGCTGTAGTTTCACCATTCACCCCAATTACAGCCCTTACATTCTACCATGCCCCCTCTTCTGCAGATTGTTCCCTAGGCTTAGAAAAAGGGCACAGGTGGACAAGAAGCAAAACAGTCTGCTTTCTCTGGAGATGTCGTTTTGGACACTGACCAGTTCTGGCTGTTTCTTTTCATGGGCTGACAGTTTGTTTGTTCAGGAATAACCTTTCAATCCTACTAATGAAGCACAGGCAATTAGATATATAGATATTTAAACAGTACTAATTATTATGGTAGGTTACGTTGGTATAGACACAGATGTTTAGATGGTATGCTCATCCATGAATTATGTTTTTTCAGTAAAAGATGACAAGGTCTTACTGTGGCTTATAACATCTCCTAACTACTAGAGGATGTAAGCTTGTGGCATCAGCTGTGAGTTATTCCTCCAAGGAGAGAGCTAATAGCCAATTAGATTTGGGATATACAGACATATGGCTGCCACTGCTGCACAGTATTTCCAGGCAGGTGAGGTGTAGCTGATGCCGACAGAAGAGTCTTGCTTGACTCAAGGAGACGAATATTTGCTTTATTGGTTTGGTGGCCTTTGGTAGCACTCTCTGGTATACCAGAGACCAACTGTACACTTGCAAGTGCAGTCTCAATACATCTTTCCCATGCTTACATCAGGTCTTCGACAGCAGGGACTTACTGCCTCTCTTCTTGCAGGTATCCCAGTTTACAGGCAAGAAGCCTTTACCTTTTGTGGGGGCTTGGATTCCCTGGCCAACATCTCCTTGGTAGAATAATCCATTGCTGATATCAGAGCTCTCCTGTATTAATATATTTTGCTTGAATGCACAGCTTAAAGACTCTAGTATTATATTTGGTTCTGAACAGAGAATAATCCTTTTCATAGTTCCTATGTCTATTAGTCAATTAAAGAAAGCAATTTTACCAGTTTTATAAGAGATAACCTCTATAATAGTCAGCTTTAATTTACAGTTAGAGATTGACTTCATTACCATCATATTTTTCTTTGTTCTATGAATAATCCATTGCTGATATCAGAGCTCTCCTGTATTAATATATTTTGCTTGAATGCACAGCTTAAAGACTCTAGTATTATATTTGGTTCTGAATAGAGAATAATCCTTTTCATAGTTCCTATGTCTATTAGTCAATTAAAGAAGGCAGTTTTAGCGTTTTATAAGAGATTACCTGTATAACAGTTGGCTCCAATTTACAGTTAGAGAACGACCTCATCATCATCATCATATTCCTCCTTGTTCTATGAAGGAGAGGTAAGAAAGTCTCTCATATTAAAACTTTGTGGCACCTAGAAGATAAGGTTCATTAGGACTCTCTATAAACAGTTGTTACAAATAGGATCCACAGAGATGTTTGATGCCTGTAGCAGTCTGAGGTTTTTCCTCCTTTTAATGCTTAGATGGGCCAACTTCCCTGCTGGCATTTCTTGGTACATCCTACAAAATGCAAGGCCATGTCTTTTGTTTCTCAGCCATTAAACTAGTGACGTTTTGACCTGTAGGAACATACAAATCTTTTCCCCATAGTTAGTTTTAAGTATTTTCATTTCGGAAAAAAAAACAAAAAAAACTGATGATAATTAAGCTATGGACCTTATTTCAATAGATCTCACCACTTGAATCTGTACTTCTTTTTTTGTATTTTTGAGACAGGGTCTCCCTTTTAAGTCCCAGCTGGCCTGGAGCTCATTCTATAGACCAGGCTGCCCTTGAACTCACAGAGATCAGCCTGCCTCTTCCTCCCGAGTGCTAGGATTAAAGGCGCATGCCACCACACCTGACTCAAATCTATACTTCTTTAAAGAAAGACAAGACATGAGGAATCTGTAAGCATTCTTTAAACATACATGAAAAAGTTACAAAGAAGTTATTAACTTTTTCACAGTCCCTTTCAGATACACAAATGAGGAATTCATGGGTTTAATTAGAAGAAGAGAAAATACATTCTTGGCTTTGAAAACACATGATAAACTCTCCCAATCCTTTACTTGGAACCGCACTAATTGGAAATGCCTCTGCATCATGTACTTAGTCGCTGAAGATAGAAATTAATGAATAAGTACATGCTAAGGGAGACGATAAACCTCAACATATGTTCTATATGGGTGTTGTCTTGCAAATTGCCATCATGATTCATTTTGCATGTGAAGTTCTTCATACCCTTACTAATGACTTGGAAATATAATGACACAAAAATGAAAGCATCATGTGATTTCTAGCTAGGAGGTGTTGCAAATCAAATCAAACCTTCTGGATAGACATCAATAATGTGGAGACATAGATTATAATTTATACCTATGTGAACATGTTTTATTACACTTCTTAAAACTTCATTTTTTCTGGTTGTAAAATAATTTTTGAAATGCTAGGAAATAAAAAAGTTAAAGAATGTAGAAAGCACCAATAATTTAACCTCCCTAAAGCAGCCACTATAAGTGTTTTTAAATATTAACTTTCAGTTGTTTGGCCATACATTTTTAACTGGTTGAGATCATACCACACACAGAATTTCTTTCCAAACACGTAATTTTGTATCTTTTTCACTTACCACTATATGAAATTTCCCATATCATTGCAGACTTTTTGTAAACATCTCTTTAACTGCTGGAAGGCTTCATTTTTTTTCCTTTTTGTGGTGGCGCTGTGGATTGAACCCAGGACCTTGTGCATACTAAGTAAGGGTTATACCACCAAGCCACACCCCAACTCCCAAGGCTCTTTTAAAAACTTTCTTGCTGGGCGTGGTGGCGCATGCCTTTAATCCCAGCACTTGGTAGGCAGAGGCAGGCGGATCTTTGTGAGTTCAAGGCCAGCCTGGTCTACAGAGTGAGTTCCAGGACAGGTGGGGCTATACGGATACCCTGTCTCAAAAAGACAAAAAAAAACCCCTTCTTTATTAATTACATTTATTTAGTGTGTGTGTGTATGCATGCACGTGTGTGCATGTACATGCCACAGTGTATATGGATTCAAGAAGACAATTTGTGGGAGTTAGTTCTCTCCTGCCATGGGATTGAGTGCAGGTCATCAGGTTTGGCTGCAAGTGACTTTACCCACTGAGCCATTTCTCCAGCTTCCAAGGCTCTGGTTTTTTTGTTTTTTTTTTTAATATATTTGATTTTTTTGTGTGCATTTTATACAATAGATCTTAATCAAATCTAGACTCTCTCTTCCATTTGTGCTCAGCCACTGGATTTTATGCATTCTGTCATACATGTTAACTCCTACCCAGTCAAGCATTCATACCCAAATATCCCTTCGTGCAAGTTCTTCCACTGGTGTCTATTCAGTGTATCTAGAGTCACTGTTTTAAGACTCTGAACACATAGAAAATTTAGACAAACTGGACTTTTGGTGATTGCATTGATTCTTATCAACATTATGATTATGTTTAAATCATCCACATTATAACTGAGGACAAAATACTTCCTTGACAACAGGAAAAAATAACAACACAGGACAGCAGTTTAGGTGTGGCAAGCTGCATAGTGGTCTGCATTGCTTAAAAGGTTTGTTGAATTTTACATATTCAACATAGGATCTAAAATGCGTTCTGTCTCATCCTTCCTCACAGATATTTCTACTTTTATTTGCTTATTTTGTGATGTATATGTGTGGGGGTGCTCACTTGCAGAGGGAAGAAGATGACTCTGCGGGAGTTGGTTTTCTCCTTCTAGTATATAGATCTTAAGGATTGAATTCAGGTTGACAGGCTTGGCAGCAGGCACCTTTGCCTGCTGAGCCATCTCACCCGCCTTCTTGCTGATCTTTAAAAAGGCTTTAAATACAGCTTTTGGCTAGAGACCTGGCCACTTGAAGGCAGAGGATTGTGAATTCAAATTTTCACATGAACTGTCTGTGATTGCCGTGAGTGGCTTTGGAAACCTGCACCGCATGAGTTTATGCTCTATCCTGGTGCCTGTTCTTAGCTGCTTTGAGAAGACTGGCCCAGTGATTTTGAACTTTTTCATCCATTACTGAATGGATGTCAGGCTTTGTAAAAGATGGCTTGGGGTAATTTTCTGTGGTGGTGTGTTTGCTCCTGAGTTCAAAATTCTCAATCAAAGGCTTTCTGTTCTCAGACAACAGGCTGTTTTGCCTAGACACACGCCTTGTTGTTTTTCCATCGTTAACGGTACACAACAGAAGCAGCTGGCATGAGCAGACACTTGAGGGGCCTCTGGGATGGTCTTCTGGGCATTTGTGTAGGTGCCACCTTTCTTGACCTGAAACACCCATGGGCTGGGGGCTCCAGCCCTCCTCATTTCCCCTGTCTTTTTTACTTGGTCTGCTTTTCATCTCAAGCAGCTGCTATATGGTGTTGCTGTTACTTTTCATTCCTTCCCAGCTTCCATACTTATCATTTTCCTTCGGCACATCTCTGCTGTGTGACTGCCTTGTAAACATTGCTTCATATTCTCCATTCCCTAAGCACAGGAATGGGGGTGGGAGAGGCTTACCTGCTATTTGAAAAGCTGTTGTAATTGAACATTCTTTATAACTAGAATTCATAGAGAGGTATTGTGATGATTGATTTTTTTTTCCTTTTCAATTTTGTGTGGGGTGTGTGTGTGTGCACGCGCATGCGCATGTACACATGTCTTTTGTGTGTGAGGGTGCACATCTGTGAACATGCATGTGGATGTCTGATGTTGATGTCAGGAATCCTCCTCCATTGTTTATTCATGGAAGCAGGATCTCTCAGTCAAACCCAGAACTCAGTGATACAGTCTCAGTAGTAGTTAGCTCACTATAGGGATCCCTGTCTCTACCATGTAAGACTGGAATACTGGTGGGCTGACAACCCATCAGACATTTGTGTGGGTTCTAGGGATCTCAACTTCAGTCCTCATACTTGTATGGGAAGTTCTCTGACCACTGAGCCATTTTCCCAGCCCAGATGTATTATTATTATTATTATTATTATTATTATTATTATTCAGTAAAATTTAATAACAATAAGCACTTTACATGCCAGTTTTCATTTTATCCTCCTAAAAAACCTATACCATTTTATTATAATCTCCACTTCATAAGAGGAAACTGGGGTATCAGGGAGTTAAGTAACTTTCTCAAGATCACATAGATTGAAATGCTGCTTTTTAGAAACTATTTCCACTCGAAACAAACTAGATTCTGAAAGGAAAGGTGGGTTAATTTCTCCCATTATGATATCCCTAACACCTTGAAAATATACTACACACTGTACTACTCCATAAGACCCAATATTTTTCTGATGTATATTGAGTCTCTGTTTGAAGCAAATTCTGAACATTTCACATCCATAAACTACCTGGAAGGATTTAAAGGCAAGTCTTCATTCCAGTTAAATGAAACAGACATAGAGAGTAGTACCTAGAAACCCAAGGTAGAAGATAATGATGGCTGTTCTCATATGGGAGGTGAGAAGGCCTGTATACCTTTGGTATCTAAGACATTCTCATGGGAATCCCAGAATATGGGTTTGGTTTGCCCCATTGCTCGATGTGTCCTACTTGCTTATGATGGGAATGCCCTAAAGTTGATCACTCTCTCTAGGGACTTGCTAGTCCTTTCTTGTTTGTTTTGGTGTTTTATTTATTTTTTTGAGACAAGATATTCTTACACGTGGCCCAGGCTTGCTTTCAACACTTTGTGTGGCTCAGACTAGCCTCAAACTCATGCCCCCTCTTGCCTCAAACTTCCAAACGCTAGGATTACAGATATGTTAACACCATGCCCCACTGAGATCTCTATTCTTGTAATACCCGGTGTCATCTTTCTAAGTATATTGCTGTGGCACTGAAGAGGAATCAGATGTGTGCCTGACCTTCAGCTCTATTTAGGAAACTCCTATTTTCCATAAGTATATGACCTGAACTCATTCTTTAGAATAAAAACAAGATAAAACAAATACCATCATGAAGTCTTCATAAGTATATGTGTGTCCCTGTGTTTGCTTGTTTGTGTACATGCTTGTGGAGGTCAGAGGCCAATTTCCTGTATTTTCTTCAGGATAGCTGTCCACCTCATTGTCTGAGATAGGGTTTCTCACTGGGACGCAGAGCTTATTCTTTAGGCTACACAGGCTGGCTAATACAACTGAAAGGTGTTATTAGACAGCATTTTCTGCTAATTCAAAGTGCGAGTTTGTAGGGTTTCTGAGCAGAAGCATCATATCCTAAACATTCAACTCATTAACTAAGATGCTGACAGTATCATGGCAGAAGGTGGGGACAAATCAGGTCACAGAATGTGGATAAGAAAGGAGAAAATAAAAACCAATGCAACTAATAAAATAACTACAGATGTTCGTAAAATAAAAATACAACCCCAATGTCCATGTCTTAAATTACTAGGAAAAAATACAGGTCAATTTACAGCAAATACAGTCTTCATGGATTTGGGTAACTTTACTTGCATTTTACAGTAATTTCTTAAGGCATATATATCCATGAAAACATTTTTTATTGATTTTTATTTTTGGTATTTTTTTCTTAATTTTTATTGAACTTTTGCTGCATTTCATACACTATTTCTTAATCAGATTTACACCCATTCCCCCTTCCCTGCCTCCCACCCCACCAGAGCTCATGCATTCTGCCATACATGTCTTGCATCTTTTTCTCAGTCATTTAAAAAAATCTTTTGATGTAGAAGTTTACTGTTTTGGGCAGAAGTTTACTGTTTCAGTCAGTTCTTTGAACAAGGCTTTTGTTGTTGTTGTTGTTGTTCCCTTTAATTTTATATAACTCCAAAATATGCATATATACACTCCACACATATACCCAAATTACAACGTCTGAAATTAAACTATAGGTTAAGTCCAAAACATGTTTAGGGATTCACCTTTTAACACTAGAGTTGCATGCAGGTAAAAAGAAATATTACTTTACATTCCTAAATTACATACCAAGTTGATGTTTGTTTTAATTTACTTTTTTTTTTCTTTTTGAGACAAGGTCTCCCTGGAGCCTCAGCTGTCCTGGAACTCACTCTGTAGACCAGGCTGGCCTTGAATTCACAAAGATCCGCCTGCCTCTGCCTCCAGAGTGCTAGGATTAAAGGAGTGCGCCACCACGCCCAGCTAATTTACTTTTTTATAGTAGTATCAGGTATTATATTTACTAAAAAAGAAAAAAAAATTACTCAGTTTGCTTTACAAATAAGGAAGGACTTGGTGCTATGATCCACGAATGAGGGATACCATAAGTCATTTGTTTTTCTGGGACTGTGTTATTTCACTTAGCATAATGGCTTCTAGTTCTATCCATTTACCTGCAAATTTCATGATGTCATCTTTCGTTACTTCTGCATAGAACTCCATTGTGTAGATGTATCACATTTTCTTTATTCACTCATCAGTTGAGGGACATTTCGGTTGCTTCCAGGTCTTTGCTATTGTGAAGAGAGCTGCAATAAACATGGTTCTGCATGTTTCTCTGCAATAGGATGAGTCTTGTAGGTATAAACCCAGGAGTGCTATGACTGGGTCAGGTGGTAGGCTTATTTTGAGTCTTTTAAGGGTTCTCCACACTTTCCATAGGGGTTGCAGGAGTTTGAATTCCCACCAGCAGTAAATGAGTGTTCCCCTTTCTCCACAACCTCTCCAGCATTTGGTATCTTTTGTTTTCTTGATCATAGCCAGTCTTACCCGGGTAAGATGAAATCTTAAAGTGGTTTTAATTTGCCTTTTCTTAATTATTAGCAACGTTGAACACTTTTAAAGATGTTTCTCATCTGTCTTTACTTCATTTGTGAAGTCTCTGTTCAGCTCTTTATCCATCTTTTGATTGGGTCATTTGTTTTCTTGTTCCTTTGTTTTTTGAGTAGTTTATGTATTCTGGATGTTAATGCTCTGTCAGATGTATCATGGTAAAGGTTTCCTCCCACATGAAAACATTTTTAAAAAGCTCTATGAGTGATGGAAATTTAGGTGTCAATGACACACTTTCTTTTAAAAAGCTTAGATTTCTGAATGAGCAAAATTCCCTTTTGTAGATAGAGGCCCTGTTTCGTCATGATCCTCTAGCTCTGTCTTGATGTTCTGAGAATATAACTATGCACCGCCTCCCTTGATTTTTTTTTTTTCGGACTCCCTGTAGCCCCAGCTGGCCTGGAACTTGCTATGTAGACCAGGTTGGCCTTGAACTCACAAAGATCTGCCTGCCTCTGCCTCCCGAGTGCTAGGATTTAAAGGCGTGCGCCACGACGCCTGGCTCCCTTGACTTTTTATGTGGCTTTTGGGGGTTGAATTTTAACCCTGATGCTTATGTGGCAAGCACTGTACAGATTAAGCTATCTTCTATTCCTTAAATAACTTTCGATGTAATTTTCTCTGTCTTTTTCTGTAAATTAAGGAAGCCCATCTATTTTTTAAAAATAAAAAAGGAGCAAATATTCTTTAGAAGCCTGTAGATCAGCCAGGCATGGTGGCGCATGCCTTTAATCCTAGCACTTGGGAGGCAGAAGCAGGCGGATCTTTGTGAGTTTAAGGCCAGCCTGGTCTACAGAGTGAGTTCCAGGACAGCTGGGGCTACAGGGAGACCCTGTCTCAAAAAAGACCAAAAAAAAAAAAAAATAGTATTAAGGCCAGAGCCACTTAGCATTAGGTAGATTTGGAGAATGACTATATGGAATCAGTAGGTTATCTTTTATTTACACCAATGGAAGGACTGTTTCAGATAAGACTGAGGTTGAACATAGCAGGCTGCTCTGAGGCTGGAAAGCTGGGCGAAGATGAATTGTTCTCTAATTCACCTCGTTAGAAACTACACCCCTGATTACTTTATGGTTGAATATTAAGTATCAGGATATCAGCAGTTATTTTCACCATTCTAATCAACACTTGTAGGTAGAATGATGTTTGCCAGGAAGAACAAATATGGTGCAGCATAACAGAATATCTACCCTAGGAACCATTACTAAGTGTACCAGTGCAGCAGTGTTCAGTGCATTCTCATTCTGGTACACCTGTCACCATTGTCTATCCTTGTTGCAAACCTGAAACTCTACCCATTAAATGCTCACTCATTTCTTCCTAGCTCCAGCTTCTGATAGCCATACTTTGGCTGTCTGTTTCTATGAAACTGACCAATCTAGATAAGTCATATAAATGGAATTGTAGCTAGGGATATAGCTCAGTATTTGAGAGCCTATGTAGCAAGCATGAAGCCTTGAGTTCAACCCCTAGTACCACAGAATAAATGGAATTATATAATACAATCATCTGTGGATATTTCTGGGGGGATTCATTCTAGAAAACTTCACTGTGAACATCAACATCTATGATGTTTGTCTCATAAAAAATGATGGTGTTTTGGGGCTGGAGAGATAGCCTAGCGGTTAAGAGCACAGACTGCTCTTGCAGAGGACCTGGGTTCGATCCCCAGCACCCACATGGCGGCTAAGAACCGTCTGTAACTCCAATTCCAGGAGAACTCCAGTTCCACGGGAATCCGACACCCTCTTCTGACTTCCGCTGCATTGCACGACACGGGTGCACAAATCTACATGCAGACAGTACATTCATACACATACAAAAATAAATAAAAATTTAAAAAAATGACTTTAAGTCATCTCTAGATTATTTATAATACTTAGAGGACTATAAGTACTGTAGAACAGTTACATTGTATTGTGTAGATAACAGTAAGATAAAAGTATGTGGAGGCAGGGGTTTCCCCAATATTTAAAATCTAAGGGTGATCGTGTCTGTGGATATAGAAGCCACAGATATGGAGGAAAGACCAACTGTTTTGGGGGGAGTAGGTTTTATTTTATTGTCCTCATTATAATGTCACCAGGGATCATCCATGTTATACTGTTAGAATTCAATAACATATATTATTGAATATATATTGAATACATATTGAATATGTATTGAAAATAAGAATTGCCTTTTTATTTTTATTTTTTTAATTTATTATTTTATGTGTATGAGTGTACTGTCTGCATGTAAGTAGGTGCACCCGTGTCATGCAATGCTTCAGAGGTAAGAAGAGGGTGTCAGATTCCCCTGGAACTGGAGTTAAAGATGGTTCTTAGCCGCTATGTGGGTGCTGGGAATCAAACCTGGGTCCTCTGCAAGAGCAGTCAGTGCTCTTAACCGCTGAGCCATTTTTCCAGCCCCCAAGAATTGCCTTTTTAAAAGGATGAGTAATATTGTATGCTTTAAGCCTTTTAGATACTAGTTATACTTGAAAACAGTGCAACAAAACATTGCTTCAATTTCTGATTAAAACCACTTCATTTTCCTTCCTTACTGTAAGGGACAGAAAACTTTTTCTGGAAATGTATTCTGGGTGAAAATTTCCCAATTTTGCCTTTAGCTCAAGACATTTTTGGAAACAAAACTTGACTAGACAGTTTACTTTAAATTTGTCAGATTAAAAAGATGCTTTTTATATGTGTCAAGAGCTTCTCATGTGTCTGTTTTTTGAAAAAATGTTTTAGTTTTCAGATGGTAGATTGACTGGTGTTTTAAAAGGAAGCTAACTGTTTAAAGCAATTACAGACCCATTATTTTTCCACTAGATGTTTTTGCATCAGCACCAGATCAGATCTCTAAAAAACACATCGTCTGTGATTCTTCACATTAGGAGAAAGTCTCCACATTTCCCTGAGTCCTGGGATCTGGCTCTATAATGGATTCATCAGAGTGAAAATTTTGTCTTTTTGTGCATGGTTGGCACTCAGTAAATATGTGGCATGCATAGATGCAGACCCAAGAGCATAACAAAATAGGAAATGTTTCCACCATATTCAAACCAATTGACAGTCACTGTTTTATGCCTCTAGTGGCTGTGAGCTGTGGCTAGGCAGGCACAGTTTCACTGCTTACTGATGATTTAGCCAGCTTCTCCATTGTCACATTAACTTTCTCATGCCCTTTGTTTCTTCTTTTTGATTGTTATTAAACTTTTTCCATAAGTTTCTTCTTTATTCATCAGTTTTACCAAACTAAACGGGATCATGCCACACCTCTCCGTACTTTTCCTGATGACCAGATGCCTTGAGGATAAATAACAAACCAGTGTGACACTGGCTTGCACTTACCTTCCCGGGCCTAAGTGGTTCTCTCTTCACCTCTGCGGGGTCGCCTCCAGGATTTGTGGTGGGGCCCACCTTGTCCCAGGATGACCCATGTGGAAAACTCGCAAAGGAAAGCACACCACGTGTACGCAGGTTGAGGTTCAAATGCAGAGAGAGATTTTATTCCAACATGTCTGCTTAAATATCCATCATGACTCAATCCTCAGGGCCACACTACACCCCACCCCATGGGTGTGGCCAGGTAGGTACCATTGGCTTAGAATCCAACCCATCTTAACTAAGTTTTCCCACATCTCACCCTTTTAATTTTATTTTAATTTTTCTGAGAGGGAGGGGAGCTCATGGGTGAGGCTAACAACCCAAAGGAACCTGAATTTTGAATAGCCAGCTGCTCAAGCCTGTTTTGAGTGCTAGGCAGTGGGGGACAGGTCAGACCTGAAACTTTATTTTCACACTAAGGCCAATTAATATCCAAAAATCCCAACCATCAAGTAAGCTGATTATCAAGCATAAGCAATGAATGTAAGTAACATTCATGTAAAACCAATTAGCAAGTATCTATGTTCATATTTTGAATAACCCAAGGTTCCCATAGTCCAATTGGAAAAGCTTGTATGCACAAGCATGTTGATCAAATAAGAGTCCAGTGTATATTGCTGTAGTCTCACGATTCACCCCAATCTCTCCGCAGCCCTTACATTCTACTACGCCTCCTCTTCCGCAATTTGTTCCCTAGGCTTTGGGAAAGGGGCACAAGTGGGTGAGAAGCAAAGCACTCTTATTTTCTCTGGAGATGTCATTTTGGACTCTAGTCTGTTTAGGTTGTTCCCCTTCATGGGTTGACAGCTTATCCAGGGTACCTTTTTAATCCTACTAACAAAGCACAATCAATTAGATGTACAGGCATTTAAACAGGCATTTAAACAGTACTATTATGGCAAGCTAAACTGTGAGCATAGACACAGATGTTTGGATGGTATGCTAATCAGAACCAGCAGGGAGGTCACTCTGTAGACTAGGCCGGCCCTGAACTTACAGACTTCCGTTTGGATTAAAGGCGTGGGCCACCACCAAGCCTGGAATTTACAAGCTCAATTTGCATCATAGAAGACTGGCCTCTAGACGAGATCTTGGGGGAAGTTTAGCAGAAAAAAGGAAACTTTTCCCACACACCTCCATACACCTCCCACTGTGAACTCCTGTCACTTTATTACACCACTGGTCTTGAGTTCTGGGACTACAGGTGTCCCTACCATGTCAGCTCGTGCATCCTTCTTGCCTTGCTTCCATGCTTCTTATCCACTAGAATATCCATTCTGCCATGTCCTCTTTGGCCAGTTCTTTTTTTAAAAAAACTATATTGGTTTGTGTTTTGTGTGCATGAGTGCATTGCCTGCCTGAATGTAGGTACACCCATGTTGTGCAATGTCTGCAGAAGTCAGAAGAGGGTGTCAAATTCCCTGAAACTGGAATTGTATATAGGTGGTTGTTAGCCACCATGTGGGTGCTGGGAATCAAACCCAGGTCCTCTGCAAAGTGCTTTTAACTGCTGAGCCATCTCTCCAGGGCCCCCCCCCCAGGTCTTTGGGCCATTTTTACTTTTCTTTCAGAATTTAGCACAAGCCTCATTGCTTCCCTCTGTGAGGCTTATTTCCCCTGTGGGTTGATTAATAGCTCCTTTTTCCTCTTCTGTACACACCTTTATTTTATTGTTGATCCCTTTGCACTGCCATGCTTTGTTAATGATTCTATCTCTGCTACTAATTTGGAGCTCATTAATGATCCAGGACACTGACCTTTTTATTTTATATCTGCAGTAAGCAGCATAGAACGATGGATGAATGAATCTGTTGAGGCAAGTCTTTATTTCTGAGTTAAAATAAGAAAACCGAATAAAAAGTTGGCTTTGCTGTAAAGTATGCTTTAAATATAAAATGTTGTGAGCAAGATTGAGATGCATGTCAGTAGAAAATGTTGCTTAAAGCTGTTATATTACCTGGCTCCGGTTTAGTTGAATCTTACCAGTGAGATGGCTTCAGTGTATTGGTAGAGGAAGCGTTATTTCCAGGTAGGGAAAAAGCCTTTGTTGTGATTGAATAAAGAAACACAGAACTGGAATGGATCTTTATGTGTGGCTTTATTTTGTACAGCTACTTTGTGGGAAAGCCAGACTAGTCCGTAATAGTCTCACCTGCCATACCATTCTTTTCCCTCCTGTGTCTACTTAGTCTCCTCTTAAATTCTCCAAACACATAAAATGAAGGCATTGTTCATCAAAAGACAAAAAATAAGTCCTCTGACAGAAGAAATGTTTATGATTTCCTTCTATCTGTTACAACAGTGAAAAACCAGTCTTTCAGAAAGAGTATAATGGCAAGTTGGTTTTTGTTAAAGTGGTATATGAAGTGGAAATACATGTTGGCTTCCTCTTTTTTGAATAAGATGCTTCTGTAACAAGCTGGCATGTAGAGTCCTCTCGGGAAGAGCAATGGGGTAAATGTGAACAGTATTTTCATATGCTGTCAGGTGTTTGGAGAGCCACTGCCTATGAGTTTAATATTGTCTGAACATACATTTTCCGCATCGTTGATCATTTAAGCATTAGCAAAAGCCTCAATTAAACCTTTAGGAATTATTTTGCCTAGACAAAGAGGCAATCCTTATGCTTCCTGTGACTCATTTCAGTTTTGTAGGCTGTGCTTTCTAGAGGTGTTATTCCAAAAGTGAACAAATGAGCCAAATGGTCAAATCCTGGCAGAAATTAAAGTCCATGCAGAATTTGGCTCAAATTATATATACAAATACCCTCCCTTTCTTTTTCCCATCTTATCTATCAATGTATCTACCAATGTATCTATCTGTACACAGATATAAAACAGACATCATAAGCATGTGTTCCAAGATACGAATTGTTAGGGGGTATGGCAAGGTATAAGAATTAGAAGGAGACCTTCAAATTTCTTTTGGGGCGATTTATATGAGGAGCCACTGAATTGCAGTACATATTCTGATTGCTCTGATAGCAGGTGTCTTAAGAGGTGATGGTGGAGTTTGCTTGCAAATTGGGTCTTATGGGAGATCCAATGAAGCAGGTCATGTCTGGGCAGGATCCTTGGCTGAAAAATGAAATAATCTCTGAGAGGGTGACAGGTTCTAGGGTAGCATCAGACCAAGGGAAGAATCTGAAAGCAAAGTTCTGCTGATGAATTGGATGGAAGGTATAACAAGGGTAATTGAGGTGTTTTCCAAGTCATGATCCTAGGAGATAGAGAGGATAGGCGACAAAGTTTAGGATGGGGAGGGATGATGTTCATCTAGTCTTCTGTAGTCTTATAGTATCTTACTGGGTGTCAAAGAAGTAGAAGTTCTGTGGTCAGATAAGTTTGGAATATACTGAGACAAATATTAGGATAAAGTTAAATAATACCTATAGTACTTCTCAGAGCTTTAATATGCTTTGATGCACTGATTAAACAGTATTCAGTGTTTTCCAAATATACCAAATTAAGGATTAATTAATTGGCTAGTGGAACATTGTAGGGAAACCTACTTCAGAAGATGATTTCATGGTGAGGTTCGTGTTTGTGTTTATGTGTGTACATACTTGATTGATAATGATGCATGTAAGGGTATTTTAACCATAATGGTTTAGAAAGGACTTTGAGTGAATATGAAGGAACAGGATTATATAGATCTTTGGGAGTCATAGACAGAGAGGTGTCTGCCAATATCTTGGCTGAGATTGGTGATTGGATTCTTTTTCATTTAATTAATAGCTCTCTCTCTCTCTCTCTCTCTCTCTCTCTCTCTCTCTCTCTCTCTCTCTCTCTGAAAGTAAAACGAGGGTGGTAGTGCAGAGGAAAACATCAGCACTATAGATGGTGTACTGTCACCAGTAACTAGGCTGGGACATATTGTTTGACAATGACTGAAACAGTGGAGCTCCGGGAGGTAGAGGATTTGTCAAGGACATCGCTCTCCTCTCTTTGTACTTGATGTGGTAGGATGCTCATATACTAAGACATAGGGTGAATGGATGGTGTCCCAAGCTTTCTACTTCACCTCTCATTTTGTGGGGTTAAGAAAATAATAAGCATCTAGGTCCTGCTATGTTTCTGAAGAGAAAAGTCAAGAAAGGTAGTTAAACTGCCAAATCTGGTTTGCTTGACGAATGTTTCCAAAGCAGCTGTGAATCTGACAAGGAAGGGCTTTAACTTTAACTATGGTTAGGAAAAGAGGTTTAATAGAATTTGGATTCTAACTTTTCAAGACAACCATGTAAAAAGTATACAGATACCTCTTAAGTCCTGTTTCATAGTCAGAACATTTAAAAAATGCTTTTAATTTTATTTAATTATTTTGGTTTTAGAGAAAATATTTCACTATGTTTCCCAAGCTGGCCTTGAACTCAATAATCCTCTTGCCTCAGCCTCCCCAAATGCTGGGATTTATAGGCATGAGCCATCATGCCCAGCAGAAAATTATTTGTTAAATTTTTTTTTTAAATAGACTATGTAGAATGCCCCCCCAAGGAGAAGTTGGAATTGCCATAGTAACATGGGAGGTGTTTCAAAGGCCAAATCTGTCCCTAAAATAGACTACAAATGTCATTTTTCCTTTTACCTTTTGGTTTTAGAACTTTAAGTTGCATTTTACTGTGGCATATCCTCTCTTGGTACCATACAGTTTAAATGGGGCCCCCACCAAAAGCAGGCAAATTGACAGTTCTTCACATAACTGCAAAGACTTCCAGTGGGAGCGCACAAGGCACTTCTTTGTCCTTGTTCTTTTCTGGCTCTGACATGCTCTGCTCCTACTGCTTCCTGCCGAGAGCCAAGGAGACATTTCATAATGGCATCAGTCATAGGTATTCATGAAGGGAGCATGTGAAAGTAAATATAAAAAGTTTACAGGGTGTAGTCATAGCAATTTGCCTAGCTCTCAATTTTGGTGGAAAATGAAACCTGAAAATTTGCAGATATGATCGTATATAGATACAGTTTTGTCCCACCTTCCATCACTGTGCCCTGTACCTTATATCTCTCCATATCCCGGAGATGAGTAGGACGGGGGTAACAATGCTACACTACTGGGCACCTCTCAACATACTACTGTGGAGAACCTGCCCCAGTATTTACACTCTCTACAGTTTCCTGCTTTGTTTGCCTGCCTCGTGTTGAATGAACACCTAATGAATCTACAGTGGACAGGAAGGGAAAGATTACTGTCAGATGCTAGTGTTTATATGAAGAGCATTATGAAAAAGGTACCCTTGATCTTGGGTTGTACCCTTGTGTTTGGATTTCTGTGAGTGCGTGAGTAATGTCTTTTTTTTTTTTTTTTTTTTGGTATTTTTCAAAACAGGGTCTCCCTTTAAGTCACAGCTGGCCTGGAGCTCACTCTGTAGACCAGGCTGGCCTTGAACTCACAAAGATCCGCCTGCCTCTGCCTCCCAAGTGCTAGGATTAAAGGCGTGCGCCACCACGCCCGGCTACTAATGTCTTTATGTAGCTTCTCAGGCCACCATCTCTTTCTAGACTAGCTACCAGAAATCCTGGCCTATGGACACAAGGCTGTACCAGCTGTTAGGATGCAGGGAACCCCCCCCCCGCCCCCGTCCCAGTGATCTTGGCTGTGTTTGGATTCCAAGAGTAGCGCGTGGTGGTCTTTGGAAAGGGGATTTTCAGAGGTGGGATTTAAACATTGTCATTCGCATTGTCCTGTAATTTGAAGCTTAAAATCAAGAGTTTGTATTTGTATTACAACACCAGAGGAGTGATTTATACTATTGATTTGCTGGACTCACATTCCGCAGTCACAAAGAGAAACAGATACGTTCATCATTTGGGAACTGGATTCTCCTGGACACAAATGCAGTGATTATCTTCCCTGAAAGCATTAGTTTCTCCATTTTGGCATGGAATAGAGAAAAAAGTTACTTGCTCTACTAATTGAAGCCATATGCTCATATGCCACTTATCTGTTCTGATGCTATGTTACTGTGTCTTCTGAAGTTAGGAATGGTGTGTGTGTGTGTGTGTGTGTGTGTGTGTGTGTGTGTGTGCGCGCGCGCGTGTGTGTGTGTGTGTGTGTGTGTAACACCCACTATAGATAGACCCCTCCATTTTTTTTATTTAGTGCTTTTGGCCAGAAATTAAGGGAGAGGGCTTGGTATTATTAAATGTTCAAAAGGAATGGATTTTCTGAATTGTTTATTTATTTTAAACTAGGTTTTAAATGGAGTTGGGAGATGTGGTTAAAAGAGATAAAAGTGATACCAACTCAGTAATCACTGTGTCTTAAAGCAGATCCACATGATAGGCTGTTTGTTGAGTATTTAGCTCTCTGCATTCCTCCATATGCTTATCTACTGCCACACCAAGCAGTGGCTTCTGGGTTGGGGCATAGGCATATCAGACCAACACGGGTGTTTGTGCTGTGAAGTGTTCAGCCACTGCGCACAAGGCAAGAGGAGCTACTGGGTGAGGCTGGGGAGCAGAACTGGAGAGTGTTCACTATGAAGGCATGCAGTGAAATGAGCCTGCTTGCTGATCTCTCAGGAACTGCTATGTCCTGTGCAGTGTCAACAAAACCCAAAAGCCTCACTGGTGCTAGTCCTGGATAAACCATCTTCCTTATGGGTACTGAGGAGGGTGAGAAGTTGTCATTCTGTGGAGGAGGCTACAATAAGCCTAACCTTTGCTGTGTGCCAAGTACAACAGTAGGTGTGTATGAGATTCCCTGGATTTTTTTTATTTTTGTATGTGTATAAATGTACTGTCTGCATGCAACTTTGCGCACCCGTGTCGTGCAATGCCGCGGAGGTCAGAAGAGGGTGTTGGATTCCCCTGGAACTGGCGTTCTCCTGGAATTGGAGTTTCAGACGGCTCTCGGCTGCCATGTTCGTGCTGGGGATCGAACCCGGGTCCTCTATAAGAGCAGTCGGCGCTCTTAACCTCTAGGCCATCTGTCCAGCCCAATTCCCTGGATTTTTAAAGTGTCTACTCAGGCCTGCTTTGTAGCTGACCTTCAGTTATATAGGGCCTACATGAGTATGTGTGGTCTAGTAGCAATAAGTTCTTAATGCCCCTGACAAAAGAGAAGCTAGAGAGCATTCTGTGGAAAGGGAAAGAAGAGAGGATGGAGAGTGAAAAGATTATGTTCTATATAGCATGTAGGTAGGAGAACAGGCACTTGAACTTCAAATCCAATAAAAGACATGTGATCATTACTAATAGAGTTTCTGCTGCATCTAGGTCGATGGCTCTCAAAGTTGAGCATGCCTGAGTCTCATGGAGGGTGTGTTCCTTCTGAGACTGCCAGGCACCATCCCCAGAGTTTCTGATTGAGAAAGTCTGGGGCAGGGCCTGGGAATATACTTGGCTGCCAAGTTTTCTGGTGCTGCCAGTTAGCAGGCCACTCACTCCAGGGGTTGCTAGCTTCTAGAGAACAGAGCAGTACCGCACTACTTACTAGGTCTGGAATCCGTGCTGGACCAGGCTGAACCAGGAGGGACAGACCCCGCACGCTAGAATTTTAATCATGGCCCACAAAAGAGAAGGAAGGGTTTAAGGTTGAACCTCCTCCAGAAGATGAGCTTGAGATCAGCTTCACTGTGACCTGTGTTGCACCTCCAGAAGCCAGTGCATCATTGTATTTTCTGAAAGACTGAAAGGAAATAGCAAAGTAAGCATTACTGGGGGAGGGGGATGTGGCCTTCTGTACCAAAGTTAAGTGTATTTAACCAGTCGTTTTCCTTGATGTCTGTTGGCTTGGGAATTCTGTAAATCAGGATGTCACACATGAGAGCAGCACACTTTCTTTGGTTACCAAAGAAGGGGGAAATTGTAAAAATCTGAAAAAAAAAAAAAAAGAATCTGCAGTCTGCATGAGTTTATCCAAAGGAAGACATCTGGTTTAAAGCTCAAACCATTGGATGGCTCACTTTTACTGATTTATTGGATTAGGTGAGAGTTTGACGGCGATAGGGACACAAATAAAGTAAGACTGGGAACAGTCCCCAGTGTAGTATTTCCCAATTCCCTCTTTTCACTGTCAGTGATAACTGAAGTCCTGGTTGGTTTTGTTTGCCTTTCCCTAATATGTTAATAATAGTGATGATTTATTCTAGCCCCCTTCTCAAAGGGAGAAACAAAGAGATTGGCAGGTGTGCTGTGAGGAGTATGAGCTGGAATTTCGGTGAACTGATATTCTGACAGCTTCCACTTTTCCCGCTCATAACTGACTTTTCAATATAACACAAAAACTATTTCTTCATCAAATTTGACCTTATACCAGAAGAACAGTAAACTTTCATTTTCTTCCCCAATGTTTCCTTAGAACCAAAAAATGTTATTAGTTTGAGTACTTAGCATTTGAGGGGTGGCATATTATTTGGGGTTTTCATTCTTTCTCCAATATCTAAAGCCTTGTGGCACTAAATAAAAATGTCACCATGTAAAATGTAAAGGCTTTCTGTCACTAACATTCTTAAAAATTCATGAAGTTCTGAAGATTTGATTTATTCTTTCTGTGATTTATTCATATTTAATGTTAGCTTCAACATTTGCAGCATAGAGAACTGACTCCCCGAAGTTGTCCTCCAATCCCCACATACACAACTGTGGCACTCAGACACCCATACACAATAAACTAATGAATAATAAATAAATGTAATAAAAACTTTTCAAATGAAAAAAAATGAGGGGTGGGGTTTTTGTAATTGTTTTGGTGACTTGATTGCACAGTTCTCAAACACGAGCTTTGGAGATGGTGTCAGGTCATGTCAGAAGTTGGACACCCTGCCAGGAAACAGAATTGAGTAGGTCAAATGGTATTGATGTTTTCAAAGTTTACTTTGTTTTTGAAACAAGGCCTTCCTATGTAGCCCTGGCTATGCTGGGACCCACTGTGTAGATCAGGCTGGCCTTGAGCTTGGGGCAGTCCTCCTGTCTCTCCCTCCTGAACTCTGGGATTGTCGGTGTGTACTGTGTCACCTGACCCGAAGCTCTTCAGGCCTGTTACTGCATTGACTTCCATAACATTCTTCTCATTTCTCACTTTACTTAGCTAACTGCAATTGGAAATTGAAACACTGTATTTTGTATGTGTGCGCATATTTTACATATATATAGCAACTTTATTAATTCAAGAAGATATTCTAAACTTTGATACTTAGTCAGCACCGTATTTTCTCACCTCGTTTCTTTGTATTATTGTCTTAGTTGCCTTGGCCAACTTAAATCACATCCACGGTTTCTGTCTACTCCCTAGATAGCAAGGAGAGTTGCATTTACCAGAGTTGATTTTTGTCTTTGGTGTTTTTAATACAGCTTTTATTGTTATAAAATCAGTCTTTATAAAATCTTCTCTGAGAATTCTTTTGTTGCTTTTAACTCTACACAATCACGTCCATCTAGAGGAAGAAGAACCCATCCATTTTTATGATTTTAAGATTTAACATTTGACTCTATAATCTATTTATTTTGGCTTATAAGATCCTTTGGAAAAATATTAATTAAGAAGCCTCACTAATGCCTTCATTATAGCATGGATTCCATTTTGACCGAGTAGTCTGGCTTCACCCGTCCTCATGTTTTATGTACCAGAGGCAGGAGCACGCAATTGGGCCCCAAGTCCCCCTTTTAAACAGTTTGTAAACTAGGTTCTTTAACAGNCTCTTAACCACCTAGCCATTTTTCCAGCCCCAAGAATTGCCCTTTTAAAAGGTATGAGTAATATTGTATGCTTTTAAGCCTTTTCGCTTTAACTAGTTATACTTGAAAACAGTGCAACAAAACATTGCTTCAATTTCTGATTAAAACCACTTCATTTTCCTTCCTTACTGTAAGGGACAGAAAACTTTTTCTGGAAATGTATTCTGGGTGAAAATTTCCCAATTTTGCCTTTAGCTCAAGACATTTTTGGAAACAAAACTTGACTAGACAGTTTACTTTAAATTTGTCAGATTAAAAAGATGCTTTTTATATGTGTCAAGAGCTTCTATGTTATCTGTTTTTGAAAAAATGTTTAGTTTTCGATGTCATGACTGGTGTTTTAAAAGGAAGCTAACTGTTTAAAGCAATTACAGACCCATTATTTTTCCACTAGATGTTTTTGCATCAGCACCAGATCAGATCTCTAAAAAACACATCGTCTGTGATTCTTCACATTAGGAGAAAGTCTCCACATTTCCCTGAGTCCTGGGATCTGGCTCTATAATGGATTCATCAGAGTGGAAAATTTTGTTTTTTGTGCATGGTTGCACTCAGTAAATATGGGCAGGCATAGGATGCATGACCCAGAAGCATAACAAAATAGGAAATGTTTCCACCATATTCAAACCAATTGACAGTCACTGTTTTATGCCTCTAGTGGCTGTGAGCTGTGGCTAGGCAGGCACAGTTTCACTGCTTACTGATGATTTAGCCAGCTTCTCCATTGTCACATTAACTTTCTCATGCCCTTTGTTTCTTCTTTTTGATTTGTTATTAAACTTTTTCCATAGTTTCTTTCTTTATTAATCAGTTTTACCAAACTAAACGGGATCATGCCACACCTCTCCGTACTTTTCCTGATGACCAGATGCCTTGAGGATAAATAACAAACCAGTGTGACACTGGCTTGCACTTACCTTCCCGGGCCTAAGTGGTTCTCTCTTCACCTCTGCGGGGTCGCCTCCAGGATTTGTGGCAGGGCCCAATTAATCCTAGGACAACCCATATGGAAAGCCTGCGCAGGAAAGCACACCACGTGTACGCAGGTTGAGGTTCACATGCAGAGAGAGATTATTCCCACATGTCTGCTTAAATATCCATCATGACTCAATCCTCAGGGCCACACTACACCCCACCCCATGGTGTGGCCAGGGAGGTACCATTGGATTAGAATCCAACCCATCTAACTAAGTTTTCACACATCTCACCCTTTTAATTTATTTTAAATTTTCTGAGAAGTAGATGAGCCCATGGGAGAGGCTAACAACCCAAAGGAACCTGAATTTTGAATAGCCAGCTGCTCAAGCCTGTTTGAGTGCTAGGCAGTGGGGGGCAGGTCAGACCTGACACTTTATTTTCACACTAAGGCCAATTATTATCCAAAAATCCCAACCATCAAGTAAGCTGATTATCAAGCATAAGCAATGAATGTAAGTAACATTCATGTAAACCAATTAGCAAGTATCTAAGTTCATATTTTGAATTAAACCCAAGGTTCCCCTTAGTCCAGTTGGAAAAGCTTGTATGCACAAGCTGTTGATCAAATAAGTGTCCCGTGAATTGCGTAAGTCTCACGCTTTCACCCCCAACTTCTCCACATCCCTTACAATCCCTTACACGCCTCCTCTTCCGCAAATTTGTTCCCTAGGCTTGGGAAAGGGGCACAATGGGTGAGAAGCAAAGCACTCTTATTTTCTCTGGAGATGTCATTTGGACTCTAGTTTTGTTAGGTTGTTTCCCTTCATGGGTTGACAGCTTATCCAGGGTACCCTTTTAATCTACTAACAAAGCACAATCAATTAGATGTACATGCATTTAACAGGAATTTAAATGAGCAGTACTATTATGGCAAGCTAAATGTGAGCAATAGACACAGATGTTTGGTGGTATGCTAATCAGAACCAGCGGGTAGGTCACTCTGTAGACTAGGCCGGCCTCTAACCTTAACCGGGACATCCATTTGGATTAAAAGCGTGGGCCACCACCAAGCCTGGCATTTACACGCTCAATTTGCATCATAGAAGACTGGCCCATAGAAGAGACCTTGGGGTGTAAGTTTCGGCAGAAAAAAGGAAACTTTTCCCACACACCTCCATACACCTCCCACTGTGAACTCCTGTCACTTTATTACACCACTGGTCTTGAGTTCTGGGACTACAGGTGTCCCTAACCATGGCAGCTCGTGCAATTCCTTGCTTGCTTGCTTCCCATGCTTCTTCCCTCCACTAGAATATCCATTCTGCCATGTCCTCTTTGGCCAGTTCCTTCTTTTTTAAAAAACACTTATTGGTTTGTGTTTTGTGTGCACATGAGTGCATGCCTGCCTGAATGTCAGGTACACCCATGTTGTTGCAATGTCTGAGAAAGAATTCAGAAGGCGGTGTTCCAATTCCCTGAAAACTGGAAATGGAGTTATGATGGTGTTAGCCCACCATGTGGGTGCTCGGGAATCCAACCCAGGTCCTCTGCACAAACAGCCAGTGCTTTTAACTGCTGACCATCTCTCCAGGGCCCCCCCCCCAGGTCTTTGGGCCATTTTTACTTTTCTTTCAGAATTTAGCACAAGCCTCATTGCTTCCCTCTGTGAGGCTTATTTCCCCTGTGGGTTGATTAATAGCTCCTTTTTCCTCTTCTGTACACACCTTTATTTTATTGTTGATCCCTTTGCACTGCCATGCTTTGTTAATGATTCTATCTCTGCTACTAATTTGGAGCTCATTAATGATCCAGGACACTGACCTTTTTATTTTATATCTGCAGTAAGCAGCATAGAACGATGGATGAATGAATCTGTTGAGGCAAGTCTTTATTTCTGAGTTAAAATAAGAAAACCGAATAAAAAGTTGGCTTTGCTGTAAAGTATGCTTTAAATATAAAATGTTGTGAGCAAGATTGAGATGCATGTCAGTAGAAAATGTTGCTTAAAGCTGTTATATTACCTGGCTCCGGTTTAGTTGAATCTTACCAGTGAGATGGCTTCAGTGTATTGGTAGAGGAAGCGTTATTTCCAGGTAGGGAAAAAGCCTTTGTTGTGATTGAATAAAGAAACACATACAACGGAATGGATATTTATGTGTGGCCTTATTTTGTTACAGCTACTTTGTGGGAAAGCCAGACTAGTCCGTAATAGTCTCACCTGCCATACCATTCTTTTCCCTCCTGTGTCTACTTAGTCTCCTCTTAAATTCTCCAAACACATAAAATGAAGGCATTGTTCATCAAAAGACAAAAAATAAGTTCCTCTGACAGAAGAAATGTTTATGATTTCCTTCTATCTGTTACAGACAGTGAAAAACCAGTCGTTCAGAAGAAGTATAATGGCAAGTTGGTTGTTAAAGTGGTATATAGAAGTGGAAATACATGTTGGCTTCCTCTTTTTTGAATAAGATGCTTCTGTAACAAGCTGGCATGTAGAGTCCTCTCGGGAAGAGCAATGGGGTAAATGTGAACAGTATTTTCATATGCTGTCAGGTGTTTGGAGAGCCACTGCCTATGAGTTTAATATTGTCTGAACATACATTTTCCGCATCGTTGATCATTTAAGCATTAGCAAAAGCCTCAATTAAACCTTTAGGAATTATTTTGCCTAGACAAAGAGGCAATCCTTATGCTTCCTGTGACTCATTTCAGTTTTGTAGGCTGTGCTTTCTAGAGGTGTTATTCCAAAAGTGAACAAATGGCCAAATGGTCAATCCTGGCAGAAAAGAACAAAAAAAAAATAAAGTCCATGCAGAATTTGGCTCCAATTATAATCAAATACCCTCCCTTTCTTTTTCCCATCTTATCTATCAATGTATCTACCAATGTATCTATCTGTACACAGATATAAAACAGACATCATAAGCATGTGTTCCAAGATACGAATTGTTAGGGGGTATGGCAAGGTATAAGAATTAGAAGGAGACCTTCAAATTTCTTTTGGGGCGATTTATATGAGGAGCCACTGAATTGCAGTACATATTCTGATTGCTCTGATAGCAGGTGTCTTAAGAGGTGATGGTGGAGTTTGCTTGCAAATTGGGTCTTATGGGAGATCCAATGAAGCAGGTCATGTCTGGGCAGGATCCTTGGCTGAAAAATGAAATAATCTCTGAGAGGGTGACAGGTTCTAGGGTAGGCATCAGACCAAGGGAAGAATCTGAAAGCAAAGTTCTGCTGATGAATTGGATGGAAGGTATAACAAGGGTAATTGAGGTGTTTTCCAAGTCATGATCCTAGGAGATAGAGAGGATAGGCGACAAAGTTTAGGATGGGGAGGGATGATGTTCATCTAGTCTTCTGTAGTCTTATAGTATCTTACTGGGTGTCAAAGAAGTAGAAGTTCTGTGGTCAGATAAGTTTGGAATATACTGAGACAAATATTAGGATAAAGTTAAATAATACCTATAGTACTTCTCAGAGCTTTAATATGCTTTGATGCACTGATTAAACAGTATTCAGTGTTTTCCAAATATACCAAATTAAGGATTAATTAATTGGCTAGTGGAACATTGTAGGGAAACCTACTTCAGAAGATGATTTCATGGTGAGGTTCGTGTTTGTGTTTATGTGTGTACATACTTGATTGATAATGATGCATGTAAGGGTTTTTAACCATAATGGTTTAGAAAGGACTTTGAGTGAATTTGAAGGAACAGGTTATATAGATCTTTGGGAGTCATAGACAGAGAGGTGTCTGCCAATATTTGGCTGAGATTGGTGATTGGATTCTTTTTCATTTAATAATACCTTTTCTCCTCTCTCTCTCTCTCTCTCTCTCTCTCTCTCTCTCTCTCTCTCTCTGAAAGTAAAACGAGGGTGGTAGTGCAGAGGAAAACATCAGCACTATAGATGGTGTACTGTCACCAGTAACTAGGCTGGGACATATTGTTTGACAATGACTGAAACAGTGGAGCTCCGGGAGGTAGAGGATTTGTCAAGGACATCGCTCTCCTCTCTTTGTACTTGATGTGGTAGGATGCTCATATACTAAGACATAGGGTGAATGGATGGTGTCCCAAGCTTTCTACTTCACCTCTCATTTTGTGGGGTTAAGAAAATAATAAGCATCTAGGTCCTGCTATGTTTCTGAAGAGAAAAGTCAAGAAAGGTAGTTAAACTGCCAAATCTGGTTTGCTTGACGAATGTTTCCAAAGCAGCTGTGAATCTGACAAGGAAGGGCTTTAACTTTAACTATGGTTAGGAAAAGAGGTTTAATAGAATTTGGATTCTAACTTTTCAAGACAACCATGTAAAAGTATACAGATACCTTTAAGTCCTGTTTCATAGTCAGAACATTTAAAAACTGCTTTTAAATTTTATTTAATTATTTTGGTTTTAGAGAAAATATTTCACTATGTTTCCCAAGCTGGCCTTGAACTCAAATAATCCTCTTGCTCAGCCTCCCCCAATGCTGGGATTTATAGGCATGAGCCATCATGCCCAGCAGAAAATTATTTGTTAATTTTTTTTTTTAACATAGACTATGTAGAATTGCCCCCCCGGAGAAGTTGGAATTGCCATAGTACATGGGAGGTGTTTCAAAGGCCAAATCTGTCCCTAAAATAGACTACAAATGTTCATTTTTCCTTTTACCTTTTGTTTTCGACTTTAAGTTGCATTTTTACTGTGGCATTATTCTCTTGGTTTACCATACAGTTTAAACTGGGGCCCCCACCAAAACCGGCAAATTGACAGTTCTTCACATAACTGCAAGACTTCCAGTGGAGAGCGACAAGGCACTTCTTTGTCCTTGTTCTTTTCTGGCTCTGACATGCTCTGCTCCTACTGCTTCCTGCCGAGAGCCAAGGAGACATTTCATAATGGCATCAGTCATAGGTATTCATGAAGGGAGCATGTGAAAGTAAATATAAAAAGTTTACAGGGTGTAGTCATTCAATTTGCCTAGCTCTCAATTTTGGTGGAAAATGAAACCTGAAAATTTGCAGATATGATCGTATATAGATACAGTTTTGTCCACCTTCCATCACTGTGCCCTGTACCTTATATCTCTCCATATCCCGGAGATGAGTAGGACGGGGGTAACAATGCTACACTACTGGGCACCTCTCAACATACTACTGTGGAGAACCTGCCCCAGTATTTACACTCTCTACAGTTTCCTGCTTTGTTTGCCTGCCTTGTGTTGAATGAACACCTAATGAATCTACAGTGGACAGGAAGGAAAGAAAGATTCTGTCAGCTGCTAGGTTTATATGAAGGAGTCATTGATGAACAAGGTACCCTTGATCTTGGGTTGTACCCTTGTGTTTGGATTCTTTGGTAGTGCGGATAATGTCTTTTTTTTTTTTTTTTTTTTTTGGTATTTTTCAAAACAGGGTCTCCCTTTAAGTCCAGCTGGCCTGGAGCTCACTCTGTAGACAGGCTGGCCTTAACTCACAAAGATCCGCCTGCCTCTGCCTCCCAAGTGCTAGGATTAAGGCGTGCGCCACCACGCCCGGCTACATTCTTTATGTAGCTTCTCAGGCCACCATCTCTTTCTAGACTAGCTACCAGAAATCCTGGCCTATGGACACAAGGCTGTACCAGCTGTTAGGATGCAGGGAAACCCCCCCCCGCCCCCGTCCCAGTGATCTTGGCTGTGTTTGGATTCCAAGAGTAGCGCGTGGTGGTCTTTGGAAAGGGGATTTTCAGAGGTGGGATTTAAACATTGTCATTCGCATTGTCCTTAATTGAAGCTTAAAATCAAGAGTTTTGTTTGTTTACAACACCAGAGGAGTGATTTATACTATTGATTTGCTGGACTCACATTCCGCAGTCACAAAGAGAAACAGATACGTTCATCATTTGGGAACTGGATTCTCCTGGACACAAATGCAGTGATTATCTTCCCTGAAAGCATTAGTTTCTCCATTTTGGCATGGAATAGAGAAAAAAGTTACTTGCTCTACTAATTGAAGCCATATGCTCATATGCCACTTATCTGTTCTGATGCTATGTTACTGTGTCTTCTGAAGTTTAGGAATGGTGTGTGTGTGTGTTTGTGTGTTGTTGTGTGTGTGTGTGGCGCGCGCGCGCGTTGTGTGTGTGTGTGTGTGTGTTAACACCACTATAGATAGACCCCTCCATTTTTTTTATTTAGTGCTTTTGGCCAGAAATTAAGGGAGAGGGCTTGGTATTATTAAATGTTCAAAAGGAATGGATTTTCTGAATTGTTTATTTATTTTAAACTAGGTTTTAAATGGAGTTGGGAGATGTGGTTAAAAGAGATAAAAGTGATACCAACTCAGTAATCACTGTGTCTTAAAGCAGATCCACATGATAGGCTGTTTGTTGAGTATTTAGCTCTCTGCATTCCTCCATATGCTTATCTACTGCCACACCAAGCAGTGGCTTCTGGGTTGGGGCATAGGCATATCAGACCAACACGGGTGTTTGTGCTGTGAAGTGTTCAGCCACTGCGCACAAGGCAAGAGGAGCTACTGGGTGAGGCTGGGGAGCAGAACTGGAGAGTGTTCACTATGAAGGCATGCAGTGAAATGAGCCTGCTTGCTGATCTCTCAGGAACTGCTATGTCCTGTGCAGTGTCAACAAAACCCAAAAGCCTCACTGGTGCTAGTCCTGGATAAACCATCTTCCTTATGGGTACTGAGGAGGGTGAGAAGTTGTCATTCTGTGGAGGAGGCTACAATAAGCCTAACCTTTGCTGTGTGCCAAGTACAACAGTAGGTGTGTATGAGATTCCCTGGTTTGTTATTTTTGTATGTGTATAAAATGTACTGTCTGCATGCAACTTTGCGGCACCCGTGTCGTTCAATGCCGCGGAGGTCAGAAGAGGGTGTTGGATTCCCCTGGAACTGGCGTTTCCTGGAATTGGAGTTTCAGACGGTTCTCGGCGTGCCATGTTCGTGCTGGGGATCGGAACCCGGGTCCTCTATAAGAACCAGTCGGCGCTCTTAACCTCTAGGCCAATCTGTCCAGCCCAATTCCCCTGGATTTTTTAAAGTGTCTACTCAGGCCTGCTTTGTAGCTGACCTTCAGTTATATAGGGCCTACATGAGTATGTGTGGTCTAGTAGCAATAAGTTCTTAATGCCCCTGACAAAAGAGAAGCTAGAGAGCATTCTGTGGAAAGGGAAAGAAGAGAGGTGATGGAGAGTGACAAAGATTATGTTCTATATAGCATGTAGGTAGGAGAACAGGCACTTGAACTTCAAATCCAATAAAGACATGTGATCATTACTAATAGAGTTTCTGCTGCATCTAGGTCGATGGCTCTCAAAGTTGAGCATGCCTGAGTCTCATGGAGGGTGTGTTCCTTCTGAGACTGCCAGGCACCATCCCCAGAGTTTCTGATTGAGAAAGTCTGGGGCAGGGCCTGGGAATATACTTGGCTGCCAAGTTTTCTGGTGCTGCCAGTTAGCAGGCCACTCACTCCAGGGGTTGCTAGCTTCTAGAGAACAGAGCAGTACCGCACTACTTACTAGGTCTGGAATCCGTGCTGGACCAGGCTGAACCAGGAGGGACAGACCCCGCACGCTAGAATTTTAATCATGGCCCACAAAAGAGAAGGAAGGGTTTAAGGTTGAACCTCCTCCAGAAGATGAGCTTGAGATCAGCTTCACTGTGACCTGTGTTGCACCTCCAGAAGCCAGTGCATCATTGTATTTTCTGAAAGACTGAAAGGAAATAGCAAAGTAAGCATTACGGGGGAGGGGGATGTGGCCTTCTGTACCAAAGTTAAGTGTATTTAACCAGTCGTTTTCCTTGATGTCTGTTGGCTTGGGAATTCTGTAAATCAGGATGTCACACATGAGAGCAGCACACTTTCTTTGGTTTACAAAGAAGGGGGAAATTGTAAAAAATCTGAAAAAAAAAAAAAAAAGAATCTGCAGTCTGCATGAGTTTTATCCAAAGGAAGACATCTGGTTTAAAGCTCAAACCATTGGATGGCTCACTTTTACTGATATTATTGGATTAGGTGAGAGTTTGACGGCGATAGGGACACAAATAAAGTAAGACTGGGAACAGTCCCCAGTGTTAGTATTTCCCAATTCCCTCTTTTCACTGTCAGTGATAACTGAAGTCCTGGTTGGTTTTGTTTGCCTTTCCCTAATATGTTAATAATAGTGATGATTTATTCTAGCCCCCTTCTCAAAGGGAGAAACAAAGAGATTGGCAGGTGTGCTGTGAGGAGTATGAGCTGGAATTTCGGTGAACTGATATTCTGACAGCTTCCACTTTTCCCGCTCATAACTGACTTTTCAATATAACACAAAAACTATTTCTTTCATCAAATTTACCTTATACCCGAGAACAGTAAACTTTCATTTTCTTCCCCAAGTTTCCTTAGAACCAAAAAATGTTATTAGTTTTGAGTACTTAGCATTTGAGGGGTGGCATATTATTTGGGGTTTTTCATTCTTTCTCCAATATCTAAAGCCTTGTGGCACTAAATAAAAATGTCACCATGTAAAATGTAAAGGCTTTCTGTCACTAACATTCTTAAAAATTCATGAAGTTCTGAAGATTTGATTTATTCTTTCTGTGATTTATTCATATTTATGTTTGCTTCAACATTCTCGCAGCATGAAGAACCTTTTCAATGAAAAAAAAAAAAAAAAAAACCTGAGGTGAATGGAGTTTCATTGAAGGAAAATCACCATACCAGTTTTTAATTTATAAAAACTTATTATTCTTCATATATTCAAGGAGGAGAGAAGTTGTTTTCTTATTGGCTGAATTCTTAGGAAAAGCTTTCCTTTTTGGGGGAGTTCAGTTTATCTGAATACTTGGTTGTGACAGGTGTTTCTCTATTATCAGTGGACACTTTTCCTAGGGCATTAATCATGATCACATGGGTGCAGTAGCAAAAGAGTAAGAATAGGCCTCACCTCTGAACTGTTGGGCTGGTTTGTTTATCTGTTTGTTCAGGGTTGTGAGCTGCTGGGTAGTCTGTGTCTTCAGGAACATCTTTGGGCAGAGAAAGTATTCAGTTTTTTTCTATGGCTGGTTTGTAAATGATGGAATTAGCTTCAAATAAAAGAATGGATTGGAACTCAAACCAAACTCATAGCCATTTTTTAAATTTATTTTATTATTTTTTTTTATTAAATTTTTTTATTTCTGTATATGTGTATGAATGTACTGTCTGCTCGCAAGTTTGTGCACCCGTGTCGTGCAATGCCGCCGCGAGGTCAGAAGAGGGTATCGGATTCCCTGGAACCTGGGAGTTCTCCTGGAATTGGAGTTTTCAGACGGTTCTCGGCCGCCATGTGGGTTGCTGGGGATCGAACCCGGGTCCTTGTAGAGCAGTCGGTGCTCTTAACCGCTAGGCCAATCTCTCCAGCCCCTTATTTATTTTTTTTTATGTGTATGAATGTACTGTCTGCATGTAGGTTTTGCACCCATGTTAGTGCAATGCTGCGGGGTCAGAAAAGAGGGAGGGTGTTGGATTCCCCTGGACATGGAGTTAAAGAGGTTTTTCAGCCACCATGTGGGTGCTGGGATCGATACACGGGTTCTCTGCAAGAGCAGTTGGCACTCTTAACCACTAGGTCATCTCTCCAGCCCCACGAAACTCATAGCCATTTTAAAGAAATGAATCAATATACATAGGTTCTGAAGTGTGGACTGTTTTATGGTCTTAGAGGACTGAACAGCTGTTGGAAGGGAGATATGGACCTCCTTCCTTGTTCTTTTTTTTTTTTTTTTTAATTTTGTGGGCAGGTAGACTCATTGTAAAGGACAAGAGTCTATTTACTCAGACTCCATAAGGTAGGTGGAATCTTAGATAGCAAGGAGCTCAGTATAAGGCCCCGTGGTCTTAGATAACCTGGTGTCTGCCTGCTTACTCAAAGTCCTGTCTTTCCATATGTCTTTCTAGCCTTCTACCCTTGTATTCCATCCTTTTACTTCTTTCCTCTTATTTCCATTTTTCCACTCTGCACTTGCTTTGGAGGATCACCACCGGGCCCCTCACAGATTTGGTCAGCTTATTGTACAGTAAAGGGAACTTTACATTTTTCTGTGCTCAAAATAATAATAAAAATTTTAAGAGCATCAGGGATAAAGGAAAATAGAAGACATTGTGTCATCTCAAGGGAAAACAAACCTCTTTCTATGTAGTTTCCCTCCCTTGTCACTGAGCATCAGATTCATTAATGTGTGGCAGCCAATACTCTGAGCACAGAGTCAACGTATGGGCATGGTTTTCAGTACCAGGTTTGAGCATTTTCTCATTATGATGTCGATTTTGATGTTTTGTTTAATGAAGATAATCATCTTGATATGTAAAATCCTCTTTTTCCTCCACAGACAATCGGGAAGAAGTTACCTCCTGCTGCATCAACTCCAGACCCATCAAAACCAGAAATGGACAGCAGGACAAAGAGTGAGTTTCCTTAATTACAAAAAAAAAAATCCTTTTGTAAAAAAAAATCCTTTTGTTCTGCACACACGTGGGTTTCATTATTTTATTTTATGTTTTTGAGTGCATTGCCTGCATTTATGTAAGTGTACCTGTGTTGTGCAGTGCCTGTGGAGGTCAAGAAGAAGGCATCAGATCCCCCGGAACTGGAGTTACAGATGATTGTTAGCCACCATGTAGGTGCTAGGAATTGAACCAGAGTCCTCTGCAACAATAACTAGTGAACCAGTGTTCTTAACCACTGAGCCATCTCTCCAGCTCTGCAAATGTGTTTCATTAAATCCCCGTGAGTAGACAGCAGGATTTAGAATCAGAACTCTTGATTTTTCATGTAGGCAGTTTTATTATTTCCTGCCATATGTTTGATACCTATGTTCAGAGTGAGAATTTACCCATAACTATAGAGTATTTCGCACAGGTAAGGTGGCAAGTGGATTCAGGAGAATGGCAACTCAAACTTTTTGGGGATTCCCAGGTCTCTAAGTAGAGACCTAAATCACTTTTAGCCTAACTACTCAGCCAGCTCTAGTCTCTCTTCATTTCTGCTGGCTTCTTCACTGCATCCTTGCTTGAATAGCTCCAGATATTTCTGTAATATCTATAGGCAGGAGACTCAAGTCTTTTGGAAGGATTAGGTAAGTAGATGGGATGAGGTCAGTTGTATTTTAGAATTCTGCTAGCTAGTAGAACTATCAAGCAAATCACATGTATAATTAAAAAATTTCTAGTGGCCACATTAAAAAATGGGTCCTAACTTGAATATATTTCAAAAATTTAAGTCAATATATCTACATATTATTGTCCTACTTTGCTGTCTGTTGCTGTGATGAAACAATGACCAAAACCAACTTGGGGAGGAAGGGGTTTATTTCATCTTGCACTTTACAGTTCATCATCAAGATAAGCCAAGGCAGGAACCTAGAGGCAGAAACTAAAGCAGACACCATGAAGAAATACTGCTGCTGGCTTGCTTCCCCTGGCTTTCTCAGCTACCTTTCTTATATAGCCTGGACCACCTACCCAGGGGTTGCACTGTCCACAGTGGGCTGGGCCCTCCTGCATCAGTTAATAGTTAAGAAAATGCCCCCCCCCCCCAGGCTTGGCCCTAAGTCAATCTGATGGAGGAAGTTCCTCAATTGAGGTTCCCTTTTCTTAGGTATTTCTAGTTTGTGCCAAGTTAACAAATAAGATACTTTCCTTCTTTTTTTAAAGTATGATGTCCTCACAGTCACATGTATGTTTTTCAGGTACAGCATATCTCAGTTTAGATAGCAGTGCTCATTTCTAGTGCTTTCTAGTGTTATATATATATATATATATATATATATATATATATGTGTGTGTATGAACATATTGGACAGTATTTTTTTATAAATTTTTATGTATTTCAAACAGAACGTCTCAATCTTAAACATCATTTTACTTCCTTCCCCACTGGCACAATCCTATTAATCACACCCCTGTCCCTGGAATTCATACATTCTATCATTTGTGTTAAGGTCTATTGTATCAAGTTAGCATTCACAGATGTTCCTCAGTGCAAGTTCATCCACTGGGGTCTAGTCAGTCTATGTAGAGTTTTTCCCTTTAAGAAGATCTGCTCTTCCTCACACAGCAGTAATTAGCTGCCAATAATTCTTCAGCTAAGATTGGGGCTTGTTGCCCATTTCCACAGTTTTGTCCTGGGGTTTTGTCTGCTTGAGTTTGTATAGGTCTTGTGCTTGCTGACACCATTGCTGTAGGTTCTTGGATAGTATTTTTTTGTGTGTGTCTTTTCGAGACAAGGTCTCCCTGTAGCCCCAGCTGTCCTGGAACTCGCTCTGTAGACCAGGCTGGCCTTGAACTCACAAAGATCTGCCTGCCTCTGCCTCCAGAGTGCTAGGATTAAAGGTATGTACCACCATGCCCAGCCGGACAGTACGTTTTAAGAGTAATTCTGGAACCCTTAACAAAAAACGCAGCTCTGATAGAGATAGTTGGTGCTGAGCCAAATATGAATGAGCCATGGCTTGGGAACATAGATTCATGTTACTCCAAATGAAGTGTTCTAGTGTGGAAGCAGTTTAGAGAACATTTTTAAAGTCGTAGAATAAAGGAAATTTATAAATCAAGGCTTTACCAAATACATTGATAAGAACATTAAGTAGGCAGGTTTGGGGCCAATCAAGTAAATCTATACTATAGATTTTTGATATTATCTGATGACATTCTTAGCTTTTGAGTTGATGGATGCCAGCAATCTACTAACTATACATTTCAAGGGTTTTACACGATACAGAGGTGGGTGGTAAGTGGTTTTTAAGAGGAATGAAGATAGACCAAGATAATGTTGGCTCCCAAAGATCGGCAACATTCCATCTCTTTCACATTTACAAAGTTCTAACCAGTAAACAGACCTTGTAGACTCTTTATCATGCATGTGGCTTTTTTTTTTCTGGGATCTTCAGTTCACAGGGCTTAACATGGGCTTCCAGGGCTGGGTGATGTATGCTTTTGGCAATGTTCCCCTCCCTTAAGCATGTGGGAGAATCCTGCCTCTAGCCCATGTCCTGCTCAGTCCTATAAATATCAGTTAACTACACTCATGTACCTGGCTCTCTGGAAGCATTGTGGTGGGGGAATTGATTACTCATGAAGAAGACATTTACGGAAGCTGAGTGGAGTGTTTTGGAGTCCTAGGAGGACCAGTTGTTAATAATTACCAACATGACCTCAGACAAATAATTTGATTTGATTCCTCTGGCCTTTATCTCCACTGTCTATATTGCTTATGTAGTTGAAGAGTTGCACTAGAGAAAAACGCCGAGGTTTCTCCTAACATCTTCATCTTCTGATTCAATATTGAAAGCTTTAGGACTCAAAGTGGAAGGTTTTTACATTCAAAGTATTGAAACAGCTAGATGGGAGGGACAGGAGAGGTAAAGAGTTCCGTGAGAGTGTGTGCCATTGTTGGCTATTGATGTTAATATGCCTGTCTGTGTGCGGAGGGTGAGGAAAGAGAATTATCACTGTCAGCAAGGCTTTGAGGGATGTTTTCTGATAGACATTTTTTGTGGATTCCAGGACAAGAATTTCTACAGTTGAATTTTACTGTATGCATTCTCCCTCTGGCTTTCCTTGCCAAGAGAAAATTCTAGGGTGATTGGTTTCCCCTGGTTCCATTTAATAGCAACCTAGGTCACTTCAGTTTCTCCTGCCTTTGGAGCGTCTCCTTGTTTCTGGATGTTCATGCCATATCTGTGTTCAGGTAGAAGGTTACAAGTCCTGAGCAGTTTGGGGAAATGACTCTGAGCTAGGGATCCAAGCAGCCTCCTTCCTTCCTTCCTTCTTTCTGCCCAGAAGATCCACCTATGGCACAGCGTGCCCAGCTGGACAGCGAAGGGCCATACCTTCCTGCACAGCTGCTTCCTCAGCATGTTCAAGTACAAGCTCACATCAGGATCCAGACTTACCATGACTCAAAAAATGCTCATGTGAGTTCGTATTTTTTTTTTAGTGAGAGTGAAGCTCAGCTGATCTGTATTTATTTATTTTTTTTTAATATCTATTCGTATTTTTTTTATTTTTATTTATTTCGGTATGTGTATGAATGTACTGTCTGCATGCAGGTTTGTGCACCCGTGTCGTGCAATGCCGCGGAGGTCAGAAGAGGGTCTCGGATTCCCCTGGAACTGGAGTTCTCCTGGAATTGGAGTTTCAGACGGCTCTCGGCCGCCATGTGGGTGCTGGGGATCGAACCCGGGTCCTCTGTAAGAGCGGTCGGCGCTCTTAACCGCTAGGCCATCTCTCCAGCCCCTGATCTGTATTTATTTAAGTCAGGAACATTCTCCCTCCACCCAATCAAAAGACTTTTGTGATATTAAAATTCATCAACCACTCATGCTGGGGAACAGATTGCCATAATTTTCATAACAAGAGGAATGCTGTCTAAATATTCATAAATGAAGTGCCCTGAGGTGCCTTTACATCTAGAGTCTCCCTCTTTCTTGTTACAATTGATGGAGATTTGTGGCCACTGTGGAATAGGAAAATGACCCAAAGACAGGGTTCTTTAGAGTCTTTCTGAACTATTAGTTCAACCTTATCTATTAACAAGACCAGATGAACATCAAATTCCCTGACAGAATTTGTACAAAGTGGGTTTAGGGTTTGGGATAAAGTACAACTGGGGCTAGGGATGGATCAAAGGCTAAGTTTTCCCTATTAAACATTGCTCAGTGGCTAGGTATTTGTACCACCTCTGGGATGGCTGTCTTCATCAACTCTCCTTTTAGAAGTTATGGTCCATGGTTGTGATATATGGTGCCTTGCTGTTGTCATTAGATCATTGGTCGATTTAGGTCAAGGACTTATATTCCACTTGATTTTCCTATCTACAGCCTAGGACAGCAGCATAGATTCAGTGGACAGACAAATAATAAGTGGAGGTTGAACAAATGGAGACTTAAGTAATTAATTAGACTCTAAGTTTGACAGAAGCTTTTTAAAAAAGTTTAGCCACAGTTCCTCTTTCCCGAATTTTACAGTCACCAGGAGGAAGACGACACATTTCTTTATATAAGAGTAGGTTTCTGGCTCTTAATTTTTCTGAGTTAGCTGTGGTTGTCCATATTCCTTAGGGCTTGATAGACCCTTTATTCTTTTAGCTGCTACTCTAGCCCAGTCAACCTAAGACCACTAGGCGCAAACCTGTAGTCTGGGGAAGTCAAATCAAGCCCTTTGGCCCGTTGTGGTGAAGGAGCTAGCACAGCAGGGAACATGTGGCTATCACATGAAACAAAAGGAAAATAGTTACAGAGTCTGAGAAAGGGTTAGCTTTAGTGAAATTTCCATGGAGCAGGTTTTTGGTGGGCAAAAAGCAAAACACAACTGTGTGGAGACATCAGCGGTGGATGTGGACTGTGAGGTAGATCGTGGTGTGGTTTCTTAGACAGTTACCACGTTAAGAGAAATGTACTGTGCTATATCCAGAGACCCCTACGTGAGGCCCGGTATTTGGAATCATGGCTGCTTTTCTGATTTGAAGCTGTTTATCTGGGTTTCTTCTTCAGGAAACATTGGAATTTTTTTGTTCTTATTGATATGATGTGTGTGTGTGTGTGTGTGTGTGTGTGTGTGTTAATGTCATGTGTCTTTGTCAGTCACTGCCCACATTAGTTTTTAAAGATTTTGCTTTTATTTGTAATTATATCTATGTGTTTTGGCACATAGATGTGAATGCAGGTACCTCCAGAAGCCAAGGCTAGCTGTGAGCCGCTTGACATGAGTGTTGGGAATAAAGCTTTGGTCATCTTCAAGAGCAGTATGTGCTCTTAATGGCTGAGACAACCCTCCAGCCCCTGTCTACTTTCTTTTTTGAGACAAGTTCTCTCAATGAACTTGGAGCCCATGGATTCAGCGAGGCTAGCTGACTGATGAGTTCTAGAAGTGTGTCTCTCTGCCCTTGTCCCTCACACCGTGGGGTTACAGACATATGCCACTGGACGCAGATGTTAATGTGGTTCTGAACTCAGGTCCTCAGGATTTTGCAGGAGGCACTTTACTGACTGAGCCATCTTGCCACTCTTATAGATGTAACTTTTATTATTTATTTATTTGTTTGTTTATTTTCAGGCAGAGGCTCATGTGGCCTAGGCCTCAAACTCAGTCTTTTTTTTTTATTTTTAATTCTTTTTTATTTCTTTATGTGTATGAATGTACTGTCTGCATGCAGGTTTGTGCACCCGTGTCGTGTAATGCCACGGAGGTCAGAAGAGGGTGTCGGATACCCCTGGAACTGCAGTTCTCCTGGAATTGGAGTTACAGACGGTTCTTAGCCGTCATGTGGGTGCTGGGGATCGAACCCAGGTCCTCTGCAAGACTAGTCAGTGCTCTTTTTTTTTTTTAAATTTTGTTTCCATATGTGTATGAATGTATTGTCTGTATGCAAGTCTGTGCACCCGTGTCGTGCAATGCCGCGGAGGTCAGAAGAGGGTGTCGGATTCCCCTGGAACTGGAGTTCTCCTGGAATTGGAGTTTCAAACGGTTCTCGGCCGCCATGTGGGTGCTGGGGATCGAACCTGGGTCCTCTGTAAGAGCGGTCGGTGCTCTTAACCACTAGGCCATCTCTCCAGCCCTTCAAACTCAGTCTTTAACCCAGATGACCTTTAACTCCTGATCCTTTTGCCGCTTAAGTACTGGGATAGAGTCATGCACTACTGGTTTATGCAGTACTGGGGATAAAATCCAGGGCTTCGTGCAGGGTAGGCAAGCACTCAGCCAGCTGAGCTGGACCCTCAGCCCTACCCCCGCCCCCAGCCAATACAATTTTCCAGACAAACTTTCTGTAGTTTTAAGGGACAATCTTTATTGGGTAGTAAGAGAGCTGTTGCCATGCTTGGGAGAAGCTTTCCTGTTTACTCTGTAGTCAGCCATCCTGTGTCTGTCTGTCCTTAATGAATGGCTGGGCACATTGCTACTCTCAATCCCATTTCATCATTACTTTCTCAAGTTGTGAAAGGAGTGAGAAAGGCCACTTCCCTTGCGTTGCCTCTTTGTTTGCCTCATGCACTCATAAACCCTTTGACTCCTTTTTTTTTGCAGGCTGGGTATTTTTGCTCCCTTACTCTCCCCAAAGCTCCCTCATTCTCAGGCCTGGGGATTTAGACACCTCCCTGATGAAACATGTCTCCTACTTACCCATGGGTGGCTTCATACCTGATATGAACCAGAGCCCTTGTGTTCATTTTCCCAGGAGTCCCTGCTCTTCCTAGGAAAAATCTTTCATTAAGTACCCCCAGAACACCAACTATCTGGAGTCAGGGTACCCAGGTACCTAAGTTATTTGAAATCTGCATTTCAAATACAGTTTTCTTGGAGAAAAAAGGCTTTCTGATTTCTCGATGAATAGCCTTTCTTCCAGAGCTTCCGAGGTTTCCATCTGAGCAGAAGAAGCTCCTGCCATTGAAACAAGCAGTGTTCTAGCCTCTGCCCTGAGGGTAGAAAAGAAAGGTTTTGCTTCTCAGATTTGCTTTTTTTTTCTTTTGAAAAGATGCTTCTTTTTTTAAACCTAAGAGTAAAAGGTGTTAGAATTAATAATTGTGACATAATTTGAAAGTCAGATTTCCAGCAGGGTCTAAGATCAAAGGCAGTTACACAGTTAGCTTCATCCTAAAGGAAGCTGCAGGATTGGAATTGACAAACACAGTGATGTACACACTGGGTTTTGTTTCCCTGTCTGGATTTAAATGCAGACTGGGACAGTATTGACATTTGGGCCCAATAATTCCATGTTGTGGAGACTGTTCTGTGTCCATCCTGAGAGTTGGAGAGTTTGCTGGCCAGCCAGTCTTGCCAAAATGACGAGCTTACTGTTTAGTTTGCAACTCTTCAGGCTCTCCAAAGAAGAGAGCTTTAGTGAAAAACTCCCAAAGTCCTGCTCTGACGTCTGAATGTGTGTGTTTGGACATAGATACCCACATAATCATATGTGTACACCACACAGATACAGATAGACACACAGACACAGACACATCTAGGAAGAAAGGAATAGAGAGAGAAAAGGAGGAAGGAAGAGAGGGAAGGAGGGAAACAGATTGAACTCACAGCCTCAAGTCCTTTCATGAGAGTGGAATCCTTATTTCTTAAACAACTCCCATTAAGCATTGTCTCCCAACACTATTGCTTTGGAGATCAATTTTACAATGCATGGACTCTGGGGGACACATTTACAACAGAACCCAGTTTTGAACTGCTAGTCTGGCCTATATAGTAAACTCTACTGGGGCACCCCATGCTCCCTGATATACAGTGGACACTCATTTATTGAGTTTATGACAAGCCAAGTATTATTTGACCCCTCCTACTACCCATAGATGCTCAGAATTTGACCCAGAGCTGCACATCTTGTTTAAACATAGCACGTAACATAACTAGCTCCAATACAACTGCTTCACCAGTTCAGCCTCCCAGTCCCTTCCGAGCATTGAGGCTTGTTTGATTACCATTGCTAGACAGAGATTCTCACAGTGTATTTCAGAGCCAGTAGAAGCAAAAGCATCGCCTGGGAACCTTGTTAGAAACTCAGATCCCCAAGGCTTGTCCCCAATCAGAAGTCCTGGAGGTGGGGTTCAGTAGTCTGTTTCTGCAAGCCCTCTAACTTGTGCCTATGCTCATGCAAGTAGGAAAACTAAGACTGAGACCAGGGCATTTTGAGCTTCCCTGATACTAGGAATCAGCAGAGTTCTTATTTAGTAGATGGATTCCTGATCCTACTTTAGACTTGAGGGTTCACATCTGGGGAAAGGGATCTATAAATCATTAGAATGAGCAGGTGTACCATATAGGTCTTATCCCTGAGAAGGGATGGGAATCACCCCTATTCCTGCTTTTCTGGTCAGTATTCTAGAGCATTACATAAAGTCCACTGCTATTTTTGTCCCTCAGAGACAGGATTCTGCATCTCTGACTTTGGAAATTATTTTCCCTTTCGGACATTCTGACACTTTGAGCTGACTGCATGATTTTCATCCTCTCCTCATTGTCAAGACTGGACTGTATACATGCCTCATTTCTTCCACTTGATTATAAGCTCCCTGACAGCCAGATACTAGTCTTATTTACCTTAGTCTGTTGTCCCCAGAACATGATAGAACATCACCCCTACATGCAATCCCAGAATATAAAATGTTCTGAAAAGATTTTAGTGCTCATTCAGTGATAAAATTTATTCTTGACTGACATATACCTGTGTATAATTTATCTCAGTTGGAGTGACAGGTCATCCATTTGCTGCAGAGTTTCAATGGTTAGGAACAGTATAAGAAGACCTCAGGGGGGCGGGAGAGATGGCTCAGTGGTTAAGAGCACCGACTGCTCTTGTAGAGGACCTGGGTTGAATTCCCAGCACCCACATGGTGGCTAAGAACTGTCTTTAACTCTAGTTCCAGGGGAATCCAACACTTTCTTCTGACCTCTGAGGCATTGCACGACACGGGTGCACCTACCTACATGAAGACAGTACACTCATACACATAAAATAATAAATAGAAAAATATTCTAGTGTGATTTTGTTCTTTTAATTTGAGGGGTTTATTTGCTTGTTTTAAGTTGATTTATTTTTTATTGAATCCATTATAAAATCAGCTAAAAAGAGTTATGTAATGTGAGCATGTGAGTTCAGTTCCTTTGACAGTCTATTTTTATTTTTTTATTTTTTTTATTTGTTTATTTTTAAGGGATTCTACAATATAATGACACAGTTGTTTGCAGAGAACATTGATGTTACTCAGTTTGTCATACAGTTAGGTAATTGGTGCATTTTGCAAGTATCTATGTCCAAATTTTGAACAACCCAAGGTTCCCATAGTCCAGTTGGAGAAGCTTGTATGCACAGGCATGTTGATCAATTAGGAGTCCAGACTATATTCCTGTAGTCTCATGATTCACCCCTATCTCTCCACAGCCCTTACAATCTACCACGCCTCCTCTTCCGCAGTTTGTTCCCTGGGCTTTGGGAAAGGGGCACAAGTGGGTGAGAAGAAAACAGTCTAATTTCTTTGGAGTTGTCATTTTGGACTCCAGTCTGTTCAGGTTGTTTCCCTTCATGGGTTGACAGCTTTCCCAGTGATACCCTTTTTAGTCATACTAACAAAGCACAAGCTATTGGATGTACAGGCATTTAAGCAGTACCAATTATTATGTCAAGCTAAGCTGTGAGCATAGACACAGATGCTTGGATGGTATGCTAATCCGCAAACTGTGGTTTCTCTATAAAGGGTGACAAGTTCTTATTGTGGCTTATAACATCTCCTAACCACTAGAGGACATAAGCTTGTGGCATCCGCTGTGAGTTATTCCTCCAAGGAGAGAGCTAATAGCCAAATAGATTTGGGATATATATAGACACTTGGCTGCCACTGTTGCACAGTATCTCCAGGCTGTTGAGGTGTAGCTGATATTGACGGAGGAGTCTTGCTTGTCTCAGGGAGACCAATATTTTGCTGTATTGCTTTAGTGGCCTTTGGTAACGCTCTCTAGCATTTCAGAGGCCAGTTGTACGCTAGCAAGTGACGTCTCATAACATTTTTCATGCTCACACCAGGTCTTCGACAACAGGGACTTACTGCCTTTCTCCTTGCATATATCCCACTTATAGGCAAAAGGCCTTTATAATTTGGGGGGGTGGGTTTGAATCCCCTAGCCAACATCTCCTAGGCAGAATAATTCATTGCTGATGTCAGAGCTTTCCTGTAGTAATATATTTTGCTTAATTACACAACTTATAAACACTTTACTATTGAATTTGGCTCTAGATAGAGAAATATCCTTTCACAGTTCCTATGCCTATCAATCAATTAATACGTTATGCCTGTTTTATAGGAAATTACCACTGTAACAATTGGCTCTAGTTTACAGTTAGGGAGTGGTTTCATTACCATCATGTTTTTCTTTTTCCTATAAAGGGGAGAGGTAGGAAGGTTTCTCAGCATCTGGAAGGTAAACTTCATTAGGGCCCATTATAAACAGTCAACCCCAATATTATTCAGAGAGATGCTCAGTGTCCGTGACTCAGGCAGTCTGAGGTTCCTCATTCCTTAATGTTCAGATGGGTCAACCTCTCTGCTGGCATTCCCCAGTTCATCCTGCACAGCCATAAGTTGTATGTTTTCAGGCATTTAGATTGGTGATTTTTACCTGTGGGAACATAAAATTCTCCTCCCATTGTTAGTTTCAAGATCAGAAAAATTGAAAATTTATCAATAGGATTGGAACACAGAGTTTTCCATTTGTATCCCAGAAAGGATAGTACCCCACCTCCCACCTCCCTCTTTTTTTTTTTAGGTTTTTATGTTTTGACCTATAGATGCCTAAGTTGTATTACACATACCCATAAACAGGAGCCAAGGCATAAGCTTTCATTAAATTTACCCAAACTGTTTCTCATTGACTGTATGCTACTTATTTGGGAAGGAAATTTAAGCTTAGTTCCTTTAAATTGTCCTACAAGTAAAAGAAAGTGTTATAATGTGATGTTGTATAATTCAGAAAAATATAGAGGCCATTTGTGTACCTTAACCCAATACAAATTATAAATAAAACAATTAACATTTTATATTCCCAATTAGTTCAATTGTATTACCATTTTCACCAAAACCTACACCTAAATTTAACTAATCTAAACATTTCACTAAGCCTTAAAATATCCTATACTTTGTGGATAAAGCTTGGGCAGAGTTGAGTACCTGCTAAATAAATTTTACCCAATAAACACTTTGCTCTTTAACGCTATATGACTGGACTATGACTTCTACTTATTTGGGAAGTGAAATGTAAGCTTAATTCCTTTAAATTGTCCTACAAGTAAAAGAAAGTGTTAAACTGTGATGTTGTATAATTCAGAAAAATATAGAGACCAATCCAATACAAACTGTAAATAAAACAACTAGCATTTTATATTCCCAGTTAGTTCAAATGTCAGTATCTAGCTCCTTTTTTTTAAACACAAGCATCCTCCATATAAAACCAATTTGCAAGCAGTTGTGCCCTAGCCCACACAGCCCAAGGCTCCCACCATCCAACTGGAGGGGCTCGAATGTTCAATCAAGTTGATCAAATAAGTGTCCAGACTATATTGTCGTAGTTTTACCATTCACCCCAATCGCAGCCCTTACATTCTACCACTCCCCCTCTTCTGCAGATTGTTCCTTAGGCTTAGAGACGGGGCACAGGTGGACAAGAAGCACAACAGTCTACTTTGGAGATGTCGTTTTGGACTCTGATCAGTTCTGGCTGTTTCCTTTCATGGGCTGACCGATTGCCCAGGGATAAGCTTTCAATTTTTAATAGCATGCAAATCTCCAAGTCTAGAGATTGAGATATTGTTTGGGGGGGGGGGAAGGGATGCATCATGCTTAAATGTCTTGGTGATTTTTTTTCTTTTTTATTAATTTTTTTATGCGTATGAATGTACTGTCTGCATGTAGGTTTATGCACCCGTGTCCTGCAATGCCGTGGATGTCAGAAGAGGGCATTGGATTCCCCTGGAACTGGAGTTAAAGACGGTTCTCAGCCGCCATGTGGGTGCTTGGGATCGAACCCTGGTCCTCTGCAAGAGTGGTCAGTGCTCTTAACCGCTAGGCCATTTCTCCAGCCCTGTCTTGGTGATTTTTAATTGAGCATGATTCTTTGGTCATGTGTGGTGGTATATACCTGTAATCCTAGTACTTGGGAGGCTGAGGCAGGAGGTTTACTGCAAGTTCAAGGCCAAATTTTGAGTTCCAAGCCTTCTTGGGTTGCAAAGTGAGATCCTGTCTCAAATAATAGACAGGGCCAGTGTGATGGCTTAATGCATAAGAGCACTTATGCCTAGCCGGAAGACTGGGCTCGATCCTTGGGGCCCACATACTGGAAGAAAAGAGCTGACTCCTTCCAGTTATTCTGTGACCTCCACATGTTCTCCATGACCACACACACACACACATACGAGAGAGACAGAGAGGTGAGAAATGTAAAAAAAATTTATCATAAACAACATTTTGAAAATTAATAATTAAAGTCGTACAGGGGCTCTTGATCTAAGAGCTCATGAGGTCAGGGCCCTCGAACCCTCTAGTATTGCACTCATTTTCTTCACCTTGATCTATGAGCTCATGAGGTGAGGGTCCTTTAACCCTCTAGTATTGCACTCATTTTCTTCACCTTGATCTATGAGCTCATGAGGTCAGGGCCCTAGAACCCTCTTGTATTGCACTCATTTTCTTCACCTTGATCTATGAGCTCATGAGGTCAGGGCCCTCGAACCCTCTAGTATTGCACTCATTTTCTTCACCCTTTTGAATGTGTTTATATGGTTTGGTTTATTTCAGTTTGGGAGAGAGTTTTTGCTTATCAAATTCTTTAAAGACTATAAGACAAAAGGCATGGTGGCACATGCCTTTAATCCTAACACTTGGGAGGCAGAGGCAGGCAGATCTCTGAGTTCAAGGCCAGCCGGAGTTACAGGGAGACCCTGTTTCAAAAAGAAAAAAAAAAAGACTACAAAAGGCCTTAAGAACAAAGTTAGGGTTTCAGACTTATGCTAATTCATTAGCATTTTTAATCATTCTAAGGAAAAGTAAAACAAAGTCATCTCAATTGCTATATAAATTGTGCCTTCATTTCTTTATGTATATATTCATCCATGCTTGATCTCAGACTAATTAAATTCTTCTAATTAAGGAATATATGGAAAATGCCTATCTCCAAAAATTAATTTCAGTCCTTTCCTTTGTTTACTATTCATGTAAAATTTCTAGTCCTCCCATGTCCAAAAAGGATTTAGAGTTATACTCTTTTTTTTTTTTCTCTCTCTCTCTTTGGTCTTTTCGAGACAGGGTTTCCCTGTAGCCCCAGCTGTCCTGGAACTCACTCTGTAGACCAGGCTGGCCTTGAACTCACAAAGATCCGCCTGCCTCTGCCTCCCAAGTGCTAGGATTAAAGGTGTGCGCCACCATGCCCGGCATACTCTTCTTTTAAGGCATAGCAAATGTCCCTTCTTTTGTGAACCTTCTTCATGCATATAGTCTTGCCATGTTCTAAAACACAGTAACAACATTCCACCACAGTAAGTTTATGTGCTTGATTGTCTTTTTGTCATTTTCTTCCCCTCCCCTTTCTTTGGACATTAGATTGTCAATTCCATGTAAAGACAGGAGCACCTTATTGGTCAACTTGTATATCACAGGCTCAGATTCAGGTGCTGGTGGCAATATCTTTTGCATGGTGGTAATTCAGTAAATATTTGAATTGAAATATGGAACAATATACAGAAAAATTAAAATCACTGTCTTGAAGTTAATAATTATTTTCATGTATATATTTATTTCTGAATAAGTATCTTATAATCTTTGACACTCAAACCAATGGGCTTTTATTTTCCAATACTACTGAACTAAATGCCTTAAATGAATTGTAAGTAAAGAGAAAGTCTTATTTTAAAATACATTGTGGTAAGTTGGGCATGGTGATGCATGCCCTTAATATCCCAGAACTTGGGAGGTAGAGGCAGGCAGATCTTTGCGTTCAAGGCCAGTCTGGTCTACACAGTGAGTTCCAGGCCAGCTGGGGCTACAGGGAGACCATTACTTGAAAAACAAAAAGAGAAATAAAAAAAAGTATCATGATAAAGTATGAATCTCCTGGCTGCTGTGTTTGCCCAGAAATGATTGTGACTTGAGTCTTAAAATGTCAAAAGGGGCAGAAACTTAGTCTAACCCCAAATGCTCCTTGGAGTCCCTAGAATATTAGTGATATTTTTGAGACCATATGTAGGAGCCAGGGCAGCTCTATTTTCTAATCAGAGCAGCTTTGCTTTTACTTGTTTACACTGAGTGTTTTGCCTGCTTGTGCCCTCATGTCAGGTAATGTCTGCAGAGACCAGAAGAGGCCATTCGATCCCCCTGGAACTGGAGTTAGCCACAATGTGGGTACTGGGAATCAAACCCAGATTCTCTGCAACAGCACCCAGTGCTTAGAACTACTGAGCCATCTCTCCAGTCCCTGAAATAAATTTAAATTTGCTTAAAGTGTCCTGCTGAAGTTAATCAAACTTCCCTCTTGATCCTCCTTTGCTTGTCCCTGATTTTTACACCTGGTGGTATTACGTTCATCTGAATCTGAGATGTGATTGTCTCTGGTCATGTGACTTTCTCAGGTCATGTGCTCCACAAAGTCCAGCTGGCCCTGAGCCCAGTTCCCACTTCTACTTTCTGCTCCTTGAATATTCTGCTGCTTCATAGGTATCACTTGAGGATGATGAAGAAATGAGCAAGAGCTCTGCATCAATTCTGGGGATGTTCAGACATGTGATGGCAGCCCACTTTGTGCAGAGTAGCTACACAGACATGCACTGGCAGCCCACTCTGTGCACAGTAGCTGCACAGACATGCGCTGGCCGCCCACTTTGTGCACAGTAGCTGCACAGACATGCGCTGGCAGCCCACTTTGTGCACAGTAGCTGCACAGACATGCGCTGGCAGCCCACTTTGTGGAGAGTAGCTGTAGGTAGGAGCTGTAGCACCAGTTATCTCCTTGTTTGATCCTAAATTGCTTTCTAGATATTCTGTGCCTAATAACAAATAGCACAGCTGGATGGTAGAAGTGTTCTAAAATTAGAACATGATGAGGGGCACACAAATATATAAATAATTTGTGTGAATATGTTTAAACACTTTGCACTGCACAGTGGAAATAGGTACTTTTTTTGGTTACCATGGTTTCTTTGTCCTTTTATTTTTTAATTAATATTTTTATTGATGTTTTATGTATTTCATACATCATTTTTCATTTCTGTTCAGGGATATTCCCCTATCCCTTCTCCCAACCCCACTCCAATCCATCCCAGGTCATGTACTCTATCATAACTGTCCTGCATCTTTCTCTCAGTCTTTTTTTATGCTTAGGAATTCACATTTTCCTCCATTAATTTCATGTTATTCTAAAATAGGGATACATAGGTACATTTTATGGTATAAAAATTATACTTATTAAACCTGTTTTATAAACAGCAGGAGATACCTGCCCTCCTTAGCTTATAGGGAAACTGTAAGCATCAAATAAGATGGACCTGTGAAACAGATTAAATAGTTTCAAGGCATGCTACTTCTTTCTTAGTAATATTTTCCATTATGTTCATTACAAATCAACTCCAGAGTCTCCTCCTAATAGGAAGGAGAAAGATCAAAGGAAGGAAATGACATAGGAAGAGGATCCTTTTGTTGGAGAGGCATCTATACTAAGAAATGGTAGCAGAGGAAGCATTTCTCGAGTTTGAGTTTGGGATGCCTTCTGTTTAGAGGAGTGACTAACTAACTGCCCTGTCACAAAACAGTGGCAAACAACTGGTTTGCTAAGCTCTATAACAAGAAGTCTAGCAAGGAAGAGGGCTCTGAAGCTGGTGAATTTGAAAGACATCTCAACACTGTCAGAACTCAGGAACAAATTCTTAGCTTTCTTTTCATTGTTGAAATACGATGACAACAGTGCCAAACCTTTTCTTGTCTTCCAACAATGATAAAACAGCGTTAAAAGCCTCGAGGTAGGTGTGGGATGGGTCCAGTGATCAAGTATTTCCCAAGCATACTCGGGCCCTGGTTTCCATCCCTAAGCACTGCAAACAAAAACAAAATGCCAAAAGATAGGCAGCTCTTTGCCTCTTTTAACTGAAAAACAAAATCTAACAGCTCCCACTCTAGCAGAGTCCCTCTTACATTTCATTGACTGGAAGATCACATTCCATCCCTAAACTCCTCAGCAACAAAAGGAAGTAAGATTAATGTTACTTACCCAGACTGAGTATAATACCTGAGCAAAATAGGATCCTGTGGTCTAGGAAGGTGGCTAGCATCAGCTGTTTGGAAGTTAAGCAGCAGTGGTCTATCATATTTTATTAACTTTTTACTGAAAGAGAAACATGCCCTGTTCCTTCTTTCCTTCTTGGTCATGGGTAATTGCTGTTGTTTTTCAAATGTCTCCATGATGTCCATCCAAAGAATTATTGTTAATGTTGGGGCTTTGCAGGGTAGTTCTTCAATATGTTCATGCTGCTTGAAGTTTTGAGGTTGGGGTAGTCATATTTCACTAGCACAGGCAAGAGTAAAATTGGTAAGGAACTGTCATTATCCAATTTAAAGATGTTTAACTTTTTCCTTCCCATTAGAACATCTGACCAATTCAGATTTGAGAAGGTTTGCTGTTATTAATGAAAGAGAGATGGCACGTTGCTGACTATATGGTTTTGATGGAATTTAGAACAGGTGTCTCTCAGTACAGGTTAATGAACAAAAGCTACCAGAGTAGCTAAGAAAGAAGCTTTCAAACAATGGAATAGGGGGTGTAACTGATATCTTGAAACCATTGAACAGAAAGCACAGACACATGCACAGAAGTAAAGTGATCCTTTCTCCTGCACCCTTTATTCCCCTGTCATATCTCAACCCTATACTGCAGTGGGTCTGCATTATGGATTTTCCTATTGCCTTTATTTTATATGTCACCTTTTGATTGATGGGATATTCACCAATGTAAAGCAATGTATTTCAGTGGAATAAAGTATTCTAGGGACCATATAACTGATATTCAGTAATATAGCTGTAGGTTATGATCTGTCTGCAGAAAGTGGCCTAAGCCTTAAGAAATATCCTAGGCTATCCAAAGCCTGATTTGTTGACTTTGCTAGAGAATGATAAATGTGTGCTCTAGCAGATACTAATTTACTTGAATGTTTCTTTTCACCTTCCATCCTGAGTGTTGAAAGTCCTACTTGCCAAGTCTTCATTTCCCAATTACCTTACAAAGGTTTACACTTTCTTTGTAACTGCTGCTTTTTCAGATAGAGATAATTTAACATTAGGTAGACTTTCAAAAGCATATAATTCAGGACATACTTGAATTGATTTTGAGTGGCCAATGTGCTTTTCCCTCTTTAGTAAGGGATCTATATTTCCTTGCCCATTAACAGCCCTGTCAAAGAATAAGCAGGTTTCCATAGAAGAGCCATGTAATATATATGAACAAGTTCACCCCTCTCACTCACAGATGCTTAAAAAAGTTTTGTCAGTATTTGTTGTCTGTAGTTGACGTGTGTTTACATACAAATGTATTGATATTAATCTATTAATAATAAGGTAATTTTTCATTGCTTCATTTGCTGTGTCGGTTTTCTATCAGATATAAATGTCTCTCTCTCTCTCTCTCTCTCTCTCTCTCTCTCTCTCTCTCCTTCTCTCTCTTTCAGTTAGGGTCTCCCTGTAGCCCCGGCTGACCTGGAACTTGATATGTAAACCAGGCTGGCCTATATCTCACAGAGATCTGCCTGCCTCTGCCTCCCAAGATCTGGGATTAAAGGTGTGTATCACCATGCCTGGCTCTATTTATGCCATTTTATGTGTGGGCATTATGCTGCATGTATTTAAATGTGTACTTGCAGAGGTCAAACGGTGTCAGATTCCCTGGAACTGGAGTTATAGATGGTTGTTAGCTGTCATGTAGGTGCTGGGATTCAAACCCACCTGGGTCTTCTGCAAGACCAGTCAGTGCTTTTAATCACTAAGCCATCTCTCTAGCCCTCTTGTTTCTGATTTTGTAATGTGTGGAGGAATGCAATGGAAAAGGATTAAGCTTTTTGTTCTTTGCATCCACCTGCAGAAAACATGAAATGGTTCCCAAGTGCTTTCCTGAGAGGAAGGACACCTTTTGGCTTTTTATTTATTTATTTTTTTACCTCAGAAAAGGAAATCAGTCTATGGCATTCATGATGTTCTGTGATATGTGAGGGAAAAATGCAGAGATAAATCTGAATTCTCCCAAAATGAGTACCCAGTACTCTGAGGGTGACCCCTTTGTTATGCCCCCATAATATCCTACCTGTTAAGCATAACTTTCCCTGAGCTGATATGATAGGGAGTAACTACTTCTGAGCCATCTCATTTGATGAAGCACCTTAAACATTTTCTTTTCTTTTCTTCTTATAGCCAAGGATTACTGCAAAGTAATATTTCCATACGAGGCACAGAATGATGATGAATTGACAATCAAAGAAGGAGACATAGTGACTCTCATCAATAAGGTAAGCAAAAGTTCTTTCCTGCCTTCTAAACTGTAAAGTGCTTTGGAGTATCTACAGGATATTTACAAACTGTTGTTGTATCAATTTTTTTATTTTTTTTCTTTTGAGACTAGGGCTTCATATGTAACCCAGGCTGGTCTCAAACTCACCATCCTCTTGCCTCAGCCCACAAGTGCTGGGATTATAGACACAGACCACAATGCCCAGCTTGTTTTAGCCCTTAAAAGATTTGGTTTTTTATAGTCTTGAATTTGTGAGAAGAATCTTTTTTCTTTGTTTAGCCTTAGTCTAGGTGAATGAACCAACATGAGAATCAAATAGATTTCTGTGTACCTCAAGGCTAGCTGCAGATGGCTCTGAAGAAAAGTCTGTCCTGGAAGGAATGGCTCAGAAGGCAGCCTGCCTGGCTGTAGGTTCTGCCCTCTACAGTTAAGTAGCCAGGCTGTAAGCTCTGGGTCATCAGGGATCAAAAGAAGGGGTTTAAAAAAGGCTGGTCATGCCTCAAGGGCAGCAAATGCTTAAAGAATGTTTGTTGTTCAGATCAAAGACAGGTAGAGTGCCTGAGAGAATTTTGCTTGTTTTGTTTGGGCTAAAAAGGTTGGATGATTTTATTATCATTATGGCCAGAGCTCTGCAAAAACTTGGAAAGCTATCAAAATCTGTGTGAAGTGATGTGGCTTGACCACGTACCATTTCTGCTTTCATGCAATGCTACTCCCAAGCTGGTAATTGAAAGTCCTATTATTCGGGCTGGAGAGATGGCTCAGCGGTTAAGAGTGCCGACTGCTCTTGTAGAACACCTGGGTTCAATCCCCAGCAACCACATGGCGGCTAAGAACCATCTTTAACTCCAGTTCCAGGGGAAGCCGACGCCCTCTTCTGACCTCTGTGGCATTGCACGACACGGGTGCACCAACCTACATGCAGACAGTACATTCATACACATAAAATAATAAATAAAATAAAAAGAAAGTCCTATTATTCAAGTGCTTCCTAGAACATACAAACCTCTCTCTGAGAAGTGCGGAGGATTTATGATGTTTGGATATGATGAGAAGCTGGGCAGTTTTTAAGACACCGAAAGTGGTTTTATTCTTGTACCCAGGTGAATGGCAAGGCATGTATTACCCTCTACTACATACAAGGATGACTTGGAGATCACCATGGTCACCTGAGTGATTGCTGTGCTGGGAGGCATTGGCAGGCTAAAGATGCAGGGAGGGAGTAGGCCCAGGCCCATGGCCATTGCCGAGAGGGAGGAGAACCTCCCTCCTCTCTATCACCTGCCTCTGCCCTAGCTGGTTTGTCTATAAAGTGATCAGTAGGATTTACTTTCATAATTTAGGAATGGTTAGAGGGATACAGGTGTGTGTGTGTGGGGGGGTCTAAATATAATGAAAATATATTGTGTGAAATTTGCAAAAATAATTTGAAAAATAAATAGCTTTGGGGATTATGTATTTGAAGAACATAATATGAAGATGCCCTTGAACTGAGGACTTCGGAGGTCAGGAAGCTAGCCAACTGTCAAGTGATTTTCTTTTTTCTTTTTTTAGAGAGAAAGCTGGCCTGCTCACAGACGCAATGAAATGGATAGGCTAAACAATGCTAGAGCTATACAAACACTTTCCCGGAACAGCACATTATTCCCTCTGTTGTGGATTGATCACTCAAGAACTTGTCTAACATTTACCTATTAACTATTCCCTTAACTTCCTTCAGTGTAGCTCCGTGGGTGTGGAATGCGGCAAGAGCAAATGAGTAGAGGGGAACAATTCTTCCTTTGCCTTGTCTGCAAGAAGCATTTTTCCTCACCACTCACTCCTCCTCTCTTCCTGTTGAGGAAGCTTCTCTTCTGCACAGTGCATTTCCTTTTCTTTAAAATCAGACCTGTAACCAAACAAACGAGATAAGCAAGTTGTTAAATGAGTGTGAAGCACAATGCAAATACTTTAATAATTGGCACTGATAATTGGTTTTAGTAATCCAGGGAAAGGGGATGGAGTACTTTCCTTTTATGATAGAGGAATCAGGGAATTAAGTAATTGCCATTCTTTGCAATGGGGGACGGACTCACTGTTTCTGTTTTGATTTGCTTTTAGAGGAGGGGAAGCCTATTTTTGAATTGAAGACCCAGTGTGTTAATAAGACTTAATAAGCTTTGAGAAAAGGAAACAACAGTACAGTATTCCTTTTATCCCAAGACATCAATTTCCATTTTAATACCATACCCTCCAGTCCTTGCCACTTGAATACATGCTGTACACTCATCTCTTGATGATTTTTATCCTGAGTATTTCAGCCTGTGATCCAGCCTCCTAAAAAGAATCAGATTTATCAAAGGTCTCGGCTAGAAAAGGAATGTCCACCAGTCCCAGTCACTCAGTAGGCAGCCATGAACAGGGCAGTGTGACAGGCTGCTTTCAAGTGTCCTCTTAGGGTTGCATCCCATTTCTCTGGAATAACATTCTTAGAAGTGGTTTGATGATACATTCACAAATGTGACATGACCATCTCCCCTATAAACATAGTCAAAAGATGGCTTGCTCACTGACTCTGTTCTCCAGGCCTAGAGTACACCTACTGTAATTTGGTCTCTGTTGGTCCCACCACGTCAAGCATCCTTCCCAGCCCCCCACCCATGTCTTTACCATACACATGAGCCCTTGGTTTGTCTTGGGGGCCTGAAAAACAGGGTCTGGGCCTCTTTTTCAACTCCTGAGCTGGTAATGAATGGGGTGATGCTTTTACCCAGTTCTACCTTCCCTCTAATCAGCTTCGCTTTTAGCATTTCCAGCACTTTTTTGATAAGCCTTAAGAATGCTGCATGCATGACCCCGGTGCCCCAACCAAAGTCTCCAGTCACTTTTCTTTCATTTATGGTAAAATCTATACCAGGAATATTGACACTCCTTCCCTGAGACACGTGGTGCATGTGACTGTTCTGAGAGAACTCCCATAATGTCCCTAGGGATCTTACTCAAGCGTCCTCATGAGCCTGACTCTGAAATATATGTTCCTGCCTGTCTATTTAGTTGTTTTCTTCTTACTGGGAAATTTCTTTCAAGCTTATCTATTTTTATCATGGGTCTCTCTCTGCGTCTGTGTTTCTGTCTCTCTGTCTCAATCTCTGCCTCAGTCTCTGTCTCTGAGTCTCAGTCTCTGCCTATCTCTCTCCTTTTCTTCTTTCCTCACCCCCTCTCTATTTCTTTTGATAGCTGATACAAAACTGCTCTTAACTCTTCTTACTGTTTGCGTCTATTATGAGTTTGTTGCTTAACCAAAGTCCCTTGTGCTCTATCATTTGTTTGTATTATTATTTTACATGATCTGCTGAGAAAACAAGCTCCTTAGTGTTGTCTACTGAGACAGATTTTCTTTTTATTGCCATAAAATTCCTGCCAACTTTGACCTTAGAAGCAGAATGTTAAGATAACAAATCATGTAGGTGACCAGCTCAGAGAAACAAAGGTTTGAATTGCAACTCCCCAGTTTCTGGTTGTGTGGCTTCAGGCACGTGTCTCAATTTCTCTAGGCTTACAGTTTCCTCAGCCATTGAGCAGGGGCTACAAATGGACCTAATAGGTTTACCGGAGGCATTTGTTAAGACCCTGTGCATGAGCCACCTGTTCTAGGAATGGAAGGGCGCCCAGTCCTCATTGCTGGAAGCTCCACTCTGACTGCTCTTCCTCAAACTTCAGAAAAAGGAATTGTGGACTCTGGGTCTGCTCACTGTTTCCTGCTAGAGCTGGAACACAGTGACATTAAATAGGTCAAAGTGGCTTCAAAAATCTACCTAAGTAGTTAACAATTCACAGTGGACTAGAATTTAGCAAGAATATGGAAAGAAAACCTGCCTTTTATGCTTGCTCAAAGTGGGGGAAATGGAGTTTGACCCTGTAAAAACCATGCTGACATTATAGAAAAATTTGTACCTCTTTTAAGTTAATGCATCACCCAGAAGTTCATTTAAGTGATTATAAACTATCATAAAGTGAATAGTTTCACCACAACTGCTTAATATGCATTTTGATGCCCCGTTTATTGTATATATGAGCCAAGGTAAGGGATCTGAATCACTGTTCTCTACAATTCTGTTGCATTTGCTATTAGACTCCACTGGCCCCAGATGCTGTGCATGTTTCCTTCTGCTGTCAGCTCAGGTGATTGCCTTTGCCCTGCTTTTCTGCATCATGGCGGAAGTCAAAGAGCAGGTGCTGCCCTCCTTTTCAGCCCTAGATTGTCATTTTGTGTGGCTTTCTAGAAAATGAGTCACACACCTTTAGTGGGTGTCTGTAAGCCCTCTGTGGTTTGGAAATAAAGTACAAAGACTGGGACTATTTGTGTGTGTCCCTGGAAACTAGGATGAGATGTGGCAACTGGAGCCATTTGTTTTTAGTTATTTATAAAGAAGGCTTGTGGATTTGGGAACATTGCCACTTGTACAGAACACACCTGTGCTTAGTTTTTTTTTTTTCTACTCCCTCAAAAATAGGTCCCTCATCTGTGTTCCTGCTGCCCCCATTCTTGCCTTCCAGATTGGTGCTCAGAGTGTGTTCAGAAGCTTCTGGATGTGGTTTTTCTTGCTCCCCTCCCCCTTTCCCTCCCCCTTCCCCTCCTCCTTCCTCCACTTTGCTTGCCTTCCCTTTTCCCTTCCCTTTTTTTGAAAACTTTTTTACCCTTCCCTCTTTCTCTTCCCTTTCTTCTTCCCTTCACTTCCCTTCCCTCCTCTTCCTCTTCCCCTTCCCTTCTTTACTTCTTCCCTCTTTCTTCCCTTCTATTCCCCTTCCCTTCTTCCCTTCTTCCCTTCTTCCCTTCTTCCCTTCTTCCCTTCTTCCCTCCTTCCCTCCTTCCCTCCTTCCCTCCTTCCCTCCTTCCCTCCTTCCCTCCTTCCCTCCTTCCCTCCTTCCCGTATTCCCGTCTTCCCTTCTTCTCTTCTTCCCTCCTTCCTGTCTTCCCTTCCTCCCTTCCCCTTCTCCTTCCCTTCCCATTTATCTTCCTTTTTCCCTTTTCCCTCTTTTCCCTTTTCCCCTTCCTTTTTCCCTTCCCTCCCTTCCCCTCCCCTTCCCTTTCTGTCCCTTCCCGTCTCCCATCTCCCATCCCCTGTCCAATCTGTCCCGTTTCCGTCCTGTCCCATCGCTTTTCCCTCCCCTCCCCTCCCCTCCCCTCCCCTTCCCCTTCCCCTTTTTTTTTTCTTTTGTTGTTGCTGTTTCTCTCCCCTCCCTTCCCATCCCATTTAATGATGGGTCACATATAGCACTTACTAGCTTCTAATTCACTATGCAGATAAGTGAGGCTGAACCTCTTACCTCTGTCTCTAGAGTGCTGGGGTTCCTGACATGGGCAGCCACAGCTGGCCCAGGGTAGTGTTTCCATCTGGAGAAGCTCCCTGGAGAAGGGCCTAGGGCCGCTTTAGAGAGCCAGCTTGGGACTCTGCAGTGAGGCCAGCTACTATTGGAGCACGAGCTTGCTGTGGCTGTCACCTATCAGGGCAGAATGAGCTTAGCTGTGTCTGTTCTTGGCCAGCAGCCCCGAATTGAAATGGTCTTGTCTTCACAGTGCCATCCATCCCCTACACCCTGGAAAGGATTTCCTGCCAATGTTTTTGCAAATGGTGATTATTTAGCAAATGCTTATAAGACAATTTCCATGAATAAGCTGCATCTTTGAACTATAAACTTACCCTCCCCCAAGTCCTCATTGTTATAAATCTGTTTGAAAGCATCAAGATCAATGCTTAGAAAAATAATGTTGCTTGGCTTTAGTGGTGGAGATGGTGGGAAGGGGATGGACACAGGTGATATAATCCACTATTGATGTTCATGAAAGAAAACCAACAGATATACTCTAAGTGGGCCATGGAAGTACCTAAAGACAGTGCATGGTACCTGTAACTTCAAGAATGTGATAATCTGTCCTTGTATCATAAGGATTAGCCACTGAAGATTACTGACTACAATTTTAATCCATATACTGGCCTCTTCCCTCCCCAGTGTTTATTCATTCTTTCTTTTTTAATCTATTATTTATTTTTATATTATGTATATGAGTGTTTTGCCTGAATGTGTGTAAGTACACTTACACATGAAATGCCTGTGGAGGCCAGAAGAGGGATTCAGATCCCCTGGAACTGGAGTTACTTATGGTTGTTAGCTGCCACGTGGGTAATGGGAACCGAACCCAGTTCCTCTGTAAGAGCAGCCAGTGCTCTTAACTGCTGACCCATCCATCAGCTCTGTTTATTCATTCAGTTTTTTTTTGTCTTTTCGAGACAGGGTCTCCATGTAGCCCCAGCTGTCCTGGAACTCGCTCAGTAGACCAGGCTGGCCTTGAATTCACAAAGATCCACCTGCCTCTGCCTCCCAAGTGCTAGGATTAAAGGCGTGCGCCACCACGCCCAGCTTTATTCATTCTTTCATTGAAAAATATTTGTGGTGTGCCAGGAGCTAGTCTAGGTGCTAGGCTAGGTGTTGTTAGGCTCAATCTGCCACACTCACACAAGAAAGGTGCTAGGGGGCTACAAATAGTAGTAGATATAAGTTTAATCGAGGGTTAATTACAAGCAAGCAGAAAAGAAGCTACAACAACCAACAACTCAGACAGAATAGATAGAGCAGATGACGCATCGGGCCGAGCACACTCCCATGGGACTGGAGGGCAGCGGCCTCGAGACCCAGTTTCCCTTGGCTTTTATTCCCAGTTAGGGGTTTCCATCATGGTCATGGTGTTTCCACCTCTGATTGATGGGATCTTGGTTACAGAGCAATCAGTTTTTTTAATATATGTATCCACGTCCTCTGGACTCGTTCTATTATTTTATCTGATCTGGACCTTCCATTCTCATAAAGCATTTATCTGTATGCTTTTTGGCAGAAGTCAAATTGCTGTACTAATAAAGGATTGAGTTATCTGTGCCATGCCTTTGTTTGTCCTTTTTAAAACTCTGGGGTGAACTCTAGGCCAAGATGGAGCTGACCAAGCTAAAATGGAGTCCGCTTGGTCCTCACAGTGTTAGGCTAGGTGTTCAGTGGTCAACAAGAATTACAAACTGGGAGGCTTGCTGGTCCGAACTAGACCAAACTTGGGGGTGGCATCAGGACAGACTCACTCAACTTCTTTCATTGCTACCTCACTATGTCTTTGTGTCTTCTTTCCCAGAAGTGCTTGAAACATTTAACTTAATAGTAGCTACATATATCCGCAGGGCCGTGGCTTCCCAGTGCAGAATTCTGGGCAATCCTTAACAAAACATCCAGCCCCTCAGTGCCATTCCTTTCTCCTTAGGGGTCTCTCAGGAGCTAAGCATCTTGCCTCATCATCATGGCAGTCCTGAGAGACACATGGAACACTGAGTGTTCTCTCTACATCACAAATGAATAACGGAGATCCAGAGCACAGTGATATTCTCCCAGAAGACTCCCAGCAAGGCAGCAGCAGAAGCAGGGCAGAGGTTTCTTTTGACTCTCTGTTGAGTGATCTTGGAACATGGGAGCCAGACAGGGTGGCAACTCTGGACAGAGTCATTTCCTTTGGGGCTGAGAGATGTTTGTGGTAGGTGTAGCTCAGTCACTCCCAGAAGTGAGTCCTATCCACTCATGGAGAGTCATCCAGTGTTGCTTGATATTCAGGGATAGTTTCTGGAGGGTTCTTTCTAAATCAATGATATTATTATTACTTTCCAGAACAGCAATGTTACCATGGCATTAACCCATCTATAATTCTGACCTATTAGAGTCTATGACTTTTCAGATATCTATTCAAGGATGAGCCAGTCAGGCCTAATGTCAGTTGGTTTAAAAAAATTTTGTTTGGGGACTGGAGAGATGACTCAGCACCAGTTGCTCTTGCAGGGGACCCCTGTTTGAATGCCAGCACCCATATGGTGGCTAACAATTGTCTGAAACTCCAGTTCCAGGGAATCAATGTCCTTCTCTTCTCTGCATTCATTGCATGTCATGGGTGTGCTTCCCCAGTCTCACTGCGTGTCCTGATCCTCCTGTGTCTTCCTCCCAAGTGCTCAGATTACAGGTGTGCACCACCACACTAGGTTTATATGCTACTGGAAATGAAATCCAGAGCATTATGTGTGCTAGGCAAGCACTCTACTAACTGAGCTACATCCCCAGCCCCTAATGGAAATTCTTTTTGTGCCTGAAACAACTCCTCCTGCAGTCCTCTGCTTTCTTCTCATACTTTGGTGCTGTCTTTTCTTCTAGACCTTGGAGTTGCTTAGCTTTCTGTTTGCTGTTACTATTACAAAGAGAAAAAGTGGAGTCTTGAGAGCTTTCCTAAGTCCTTCAAGGACGACATGTTCTAATACTTGCTTTCCCCTTCCTCCACCTTATTAACTCAGTAATTATTTGAAATGTTTCTGTATAGGGAAGGTATTTTCAGACTTCCTTGCTTCCTATAGAAAGTTAGGTTGCTGCCACAAAGGTAAGTAGTTTTAGAAATCTCAGAAAATATCTTTAGCTTGGTATAAAAAACCCATTCAACTAAATAGATTGGTGGCCTTGACTTTCTCTCTGTGAACCACTGAAGCTTTTAGCAGAACTAAAATGCAAGAATTAAATATGGTTCCAAGGGGCTGGAGAGATGGCCTAGCAGTGAAGAGTGCTGACTGCTCTTGCAGAGAACCCGGGTTTGATCCCCAGCACCCACATGGCGGCTGAGAACCGTCTGTAACTCCAATTCCAGGGGAATCTGACACCCTCTTCTGACCTCCACGGCATTGCACGACATGGGTGCACAAACCTACATGCAGACAGTACATTCATACATATAAAAAATAAATAAAATAAAAAAATATGGTTCCAAGGGTGAGGAGTCAATTAGGGGGGTCATCCTGAAGATGATGACACACCAACAGCCCCATTAGAAGGACATATTTTGTGAGTAAACGAACAAGTTAGGCACAGGTCTGAGATCATCTGGGTTTGTACACATTTGAAAAATGCCAGTGTTTAGCAAATGACTCAGTTATGTCATAGAATGTTATTTCTTACAGTATGGCCCATCTTGTTAGACTGGTTGTCCTTATTCAAGATAGGAAGCCCCATGACTATCTTCCTTGGAACATTAGATGCCCAGAGGAATAGAGTTTGTTGTTACTCTATATTCCTCTTAAAGTTAAACCGGACAGCTGGACATGGCAACAAATGCCTTTTTTTTTTAATTTATTTATTTATTTTATTTATTTATTTTTTAAGGGATTCTACAATACAATGACACAGTTGTTTGCAGATAGCATTGATGTCACTCATTATGTCATACAATCAGGTAATTGGTGCATTTTGCAAGTATCTATGTCCAAATTTTGAACAACCCAAGGTTCCCATAGACCAGTTGGAGAAGCTTGTATGCACAGACATGTTGATCAATCAGGAGTCCAGACTATATTCCTGTAGTCTCATGATTCACCCCTATCTCTCCACAGCCCTTACAATCTACCACGCCTCCTCTTCCGCAGTTTGTTCCCTGGGCTTTGGGAAAGGGGCACAAGTGAGTGAGAAGAAAACAGTCTAATTTCTTTGGAGTTGTCATTTTGGACTCCAGTCTATTCAGGTTGTCAGACTTTTGTGGTGCTGGACAATTGATTTCTGGTCGGTGGCGGAGGGCCAGGTGGCTGGCAGGGTCTGGGTTCGTTTCCTCAGCCCAGCGGGTCGCCCTTCCCCCCTCACAAATGCCTTTAATCCCAGCACTTGGGAGGCAGAGGCAGATAGACCTTTGTGAGTTCAAGAGCACCCTGGTCTACATAGGGAGTTACAAACCAGCCAGTACTGCATAGTGAGACCCTGTCTCAATAAAACAAAACAAAATAGAACAAAACCAAACCAAAGGTAGGATGCTGGTATGGGTAGAAAGAATCAAGACGCTCTGAATGCATTTGATTAAAACTCTTCTTCACTATACTTGTTTACTATTTCAGACACATAATTTTAAATTAGATGAAAGTGGTCAATGTAAGGCTTGGGGAGAGAGAAATTTTCCTTCTTTTCACTAGTAGACAGAAAACAGCACCACTCAAGATTGTGATGGCTACTATTACAGTTTGCTGTTTACACAAATTTCCAGGTTTGTATGTCTCCACCAATTAGATGAAGCAATCTAAAGGAATCCTTTTATTTGTTCAACTTCATTGGCATGTTACTCCAGTGAGCTGTGTTTATGTATCAGGACATTGGCAACCCTGCCACATCGTCTTAAAGTACTTTTGTTTTCTGCTGGGCGTGCTGGTGCACGCCTTTAATCCTAGCACTTGGGAGGCAGAGGCAGGCAGATCTTTGTGAGTTTAAGGCCAGCCTGGACTACACAGTGAGTTCCAGGACAGCTGGGGCGACAGGGAGACCCTGTCTCAAAAAGACCAAAAAATAAAATTAAATACTTTTGTTTTCTATTTCAATTTTTAGGGTCTATTTTTAATTTATGTGTGTGTATATGTTTGTGTGATTATATTCATTGTGTGTACAGGTGCCCTAGGAGGCTAGAATAGGCTGTTGGATCACCCCATGTATGTGTATTAGGAACCAGTACTCTGGTCCTCTGTAAGGTTAGGAAGCATTCTTAGCTACCGAGCCATCTCCCTAACCCAAGCTGTAATTATTCTTGTCATTTTCTTAAAATTTGGATATCTCTTTACTATGTGTATATGTGAATGGGGGGCATGCATATGTCATGTTTTTTTTGTTTGTGTGTGTGTGTGTGTGTGTGTGTGTGCGCGCGCACGCGTGTAGGTGAGAGGACAGCTTATGGGAGTCAGTTCTTTCCATCCACTGTGTTGGGCTCTGGAGCCAAACTCAGGTCATCAAGTTTGGAAGTGAGTACCTTTACCCATTTAGCCATCTTGCTGGGCCCATTCCTGCTACTTTGTACTAGCTGTATCACCTCAGGCAAATTGTTCATCTCTTGTTGCTTCGGTTTCTACATCTGTAAAGTGTGGGTAATAAGAGCACCTACCTCCTAGTTCTATGAAGATGAAATGAATTACAGTAGGTGCTATGATTTTTATGTATCCCTCAAAGTTCATGTGTTCAAAACTTAATTTCAAGTGCAACAATTGAGAGGTAGGAACTTTACAAAGTGATTTGGGCACAAGGGTCCTGCCCACAAGTACATTAATACTACTGTCATGAAACTGTATTCATTATTTCCAGATTTCAGACCCCACCCCTTTCTCTGGCACATCCTCCCTTACCTTCCCCTCGTCTATCATGGGATGATGCTCTGAGATGCAGGCCCTTCAGCCTTGGATATCCCATCTTCTGCCTGTAAGAAATCTCTTCACTTGTAAATTACCTGATGTCAGGCATTCTATTATAGCAGTACAAACCAGACTAACACAATAGACAAAGCACTTAGAAAGCCTGGGTAATAGTAAGTGCTGTATAAATGTTACCAGTTCTTTCCTGATGATAAATTGCTAAATGTGGTGCTGCATCAGTGTATTCTGAACGCATTTAAGTGATGTTCTGAAATAGTTTACTAATTTAATCTCCCCATAGGAGTGTGAGCAAATGTTTCCCTCTCTGTACCATCCCTAGATATTATCATTTTTTTCTAGTCTCTGCTAATATCTTTTAACCTCTGCTAATTCTGCACTCTAAAAATTATTACTGGGCTGGAAAGTTTTATGCATCATTTTCCAATTGATTTTTACAAAATATCCTATATGCGTACCATTAACCTGTCATTTCTCATACTACAAATATTTTTTCCTAGTTTATGACTCATGGATACGTGTAAGTAAAAAGTCATTAAAATAAATGCCTTTCAGATGTAAAATATCCTTATAGTTAACTGTATAGTGCAGTAAAATTCATCATTTTAAGAATAGTTTTTCTTCAAGGCCTTTGTATGTGTGCCCTAGATGGAGAGAGTAGCCAGCTATTAAATGTTTTCCTTTCTGCCTTCCTCAGGGCTTTCAGAGGTTCTATTTAAAGCTTCTGCCCTTTCGGTATTTCTTATTGGCATTTCAAGAGCTCCTGAGGTTCTGCATGGATGCTTATGAGGATCTTTCTGCCCTAGACCGGGGCTTGGCAAATTTCTGTAAAGGTCCAGAAAGCAAGTATTTTTAGGCTTTGTGGGCCATGCAGTCTCTGCATGGGTTTGGTTGAGTTCCAATAAACCTTTATGGACATTTATAATTGAATGTCATGTAATTTTTTATATTCTTTAAAGTTTTACCCTTCGTTTGATTTTCTTTAAGCCATTTAAAAATGTAAAAAACTATTCTTAGCTTTTGGCCCACATGTTGTACTTTGCTGACCCTGAACTAGAATATCTGGAAATAGACCCCTAAAAATCCAGCCAGTTAATTGTCAATAGAAGTTCAAATACAGTGTAAGAGTTAAAATATGGTGCTAGAGAGAAGGCTTAGCAGGTTAAGGTGCTTGCCTCCAACCCTGGCAGCCTGAGTTCAGTCTCTGGGGCTCACATGGTGGAAAGGAGAAAACCAACTCTTGAACGATGTCCTCTGACTTCCACATGTATACCTTGGATGCATATATTCTCTCTCTCTCTCTCTCTCTCTCTCTCTCTCTCTCTCTCTCACACACACACACACACACACACACACACACACACTAAATATAATAAAAGCTTTTTAAAAGTTTAAATCTTTTCAAGCAATGGTATTGGCACAATTGGATATACATGGGCTAGAAGTGAACTTCAGTCTACACCCAACATATTTTGCAAAAATTAGCTCAAAGTATACCATAAATCTACATGTAAAATACAAAGTATAGTTCTTTATTAAGACAGGGAATAGTTGTTAGACATGATAGCAACAGCACAATTCATAAAAGAAAAACAGCCAGGCATGGTGGTGCACGCCTTTAATCCTAGCACTTGGGAGGCAGAGGCAGGCAGATCTTTGTGAGTTCAAGGCCATTCTGGTCTATAGAGCGAGTTCCAGGACAGCTGGGGCTACATGGAAAACCCTGTCTCGAAAAGACAAAAACAAAAACAAAATAACAGTTAAATTGGACTTCGGCCAAATTGAAAACTTTGGCTCTTCCAAGAGACTGTTAAACGAATGCTGTTTGTGGCTCCGTTTTGGCTACAAGGCCACCAGTGTCCCAGTGTTTGTCCAGTAATTGCCTGGCACGTAATTGCAGAAGTTTCAAGGGCCTTGGTTTTTTATAAGTCTTTCAGAAAGTCTTTCATACTATAAAGTCATGGGTCTCTTCTATTGCCTCTGCTCTTGTGCTCCTTCTCCCCCATGGTGGGTGACAGATGTAATCACCCTCCCCTGGTCTGAGGTCGACTCAGCAGAGCTTGGCCCAAGAACTGTACTTTTCACCCACTGCACTACCCTAGAGGCTGTATCAGCTAAGTGTAGATTAAAAGGGCCCCACACAGATTCGTAGGCCAACATATGCATTTTCTGAATAAACTTTGTCAAAGATCTATAGATTGGTCCCAGTGGAAAATGAGAGTAAGAGATTAGGGATTTATTAATAGCTACTGCAGTTGCCTTGGTTATTCTCGACCTTCCAAGTAAGCTTGACTGTGCATTCTCCTGCTCCTTATCTGTGAAATGAATGCAACTACCTCCTCCCCATTTCCTGCCTTCTTTGCATGTCTTTGAGGTGGTGTCCCAGCTAAGAAAACTTCCCAAAACATGAGGAAAGGTGCTCTCTGAGTGAGACTGTCTTTATCAATGAAGCAAAATGATTTTCTGCCATCTCCACTAGCCTTTGAAAAGAAGGCAAGCATGCATTTGGTTGCAGAGACCATGCATTTCTGTAAATGAAAATGAAAATGAAAATTCAGCAATTGGATACATGTCCTTGAGGAGGAAACTGAATTTTCCCATGTGCTGTGGGTGAAGCAAAGGTGCCATTGGAAATGGCTTTTAAGATTTACCATGCAGTAGTCATCTCATTGTAAATTATGAAGCAAATTAAAAATGGGAGGGGTTCTGAGGAAACATAATGCTGTGTAAGTTCAAATATTTGATATGTTCAAATGGGCAGAAAAGAATGCAAAAGTGTCACCTAAATGATTTGTATTTTGTGAATGCCTTCATGTACAGTTAATATTTCTTATTATGCTTCAAGCCAGACTGCTAGAATTGGGGAAAGACCCCGTTTATATGGGTAGGTCTTTTTCATAAGAGCATTGATTTTTTGGGGGGAGGGATCTTTTCGAGACAGGGTCTCCCTGTAGCCCCGGCTGTCCTGGAACTCACTCTGTAGACCAGGCTGGCCTTGAACTCAAAAAGATCTGCCTGCCTCTGCCTCCCAAGTGCTAGCATTAAAGGCATGCACCACCACGCCGGGCTCAAGAGCACTGATTTTTGATGTAGCTTTAGAGAGGGAGAAAATGTTTTATTCTGCTACTAGCATGAAGGCTAAAGCGCAAACATTTTTAGAGAAGACTTTAGATTATATGTGCCACAAATGAAATCGAGAAACAATTCTGATGTATTTGTTATGTTCCAACTATGCAGCCAAGCCCCTACAACTCTGGGAGGGGCCCAGTATAACTGGTAACCCTAGAAGTGGGCCAATATGGCAGCCTCTGTTGGGTGCTGGTCTCTGAAGAGGCTCCAGGGCATCTTTTTCTAAGAGGGAAACCAGCTGTGATCACAGAGGCCTTTGGGGCTTCTGCCTGTGGTAGTCTTCTATTAAAATCCTCCAGGCCCTCTTGATTCTTGCCTGTGACTCTTTCTGCCTGTGGAAGCTCTTCTCCCTGTGGGAACTAAGATTTAAGTTAAGATTTTTTTTTTCATTTACTGACATCTGGACTCAGAAGTTACTTCTGTAGCATTTCCTGACCCATGTGCTAGGAACAGGTTGCAGGAGTATAGAAAAGCAAACTGTACAGCCTGCCAGGGCAGATGGCAAGGGCATTAGGTGGTTGAAACTCCCTTCTCTTCCCCTCCACAGAAGACAGCCTCTAACAACCTTTGGCCTCTAGCTGGACATTATAGAAATGGTATCACTTTACATGAGGGCCATTATCTGAAAAAGCTTGGGTGGCATACTTATCTTCCTACATGAAGATGTTTAACAAAGGCTCTACTTTACCTTAGGGAATATTTCACCTTCTTTGTTAGACAATAGCAGAGAGAACTCCAGAATAATTAGAACCCGTGTTGTATCTTCATTTCAGATACTCTGTTCCTAGGACTTCTTGGGGGAATTAAATCTTGCAATAGTTCAGACATTGAAATATAGAGCTTAAAGTTCTATTATATCTAGAATAAAATTAATTCACTCTAAAGAAATAATATTTTTAAGAGACTGTGACTTCTAGTTGAATCAATGATGGAATAAAGAGTGCTAGACTTACTTTCCTGCTCAAGAGCACTCTGAAATTTAACAAAACACATGGAGCAACTGTTTTTAGGCATTGGACAATATATAGCACAAGGGCATGATCTTGGAGACCAGGGAAGCATAAAAGTGGCTTTTTCCCTGGGGCACTTTATAAACTGCAGCACAGAGCAGTACCTAAACAAAGAATCACAGACTCGTGGGATACAGGAAACAGAAACTATAAATCAAGCCATGGAGAAGGCTCCGATTTGCAGAGCACAGAACTATAGAGGAGTGAGACATACAAAGAAAAGGTCTCAGAAAGCTGTAGAAGGCTCCTTTGGGTCTTTGGCCAAATACTATACTCAGCATCAATAATGCAAGTCCCCACTTAACCACACAGAAGATAAAGACTCTGATCCATGTAGACATTCAGAGCTTACCAGTGGTGAAGGACACTGGTCATAGTAGAAAAATAAGGGAGGGGGCTGAACACCTCTGGCATCCAGTTGAGAGCCTAGAAAATCCACACAGAAGACTATTGATGCCCTTGACCCACTCTTTTCTCTTTTTTACTTTAGTTTCTTTTTATGTGAATAATTGTTTCACCTGCATGTATGTAAGTACACTATGTGTGTGCAGTACACGTGGCGGCCAGAAGATGGCATCAGATTCCCTTGAAATTGGATTTACATCCAGTCATTGGTGCTGGGAACAGAACACAGATCCTCTGCAAGAGCAGCAACTGCTCTTAACCACTGAGCAATTAAGCCTCCACTTCCCCACCTACCTACCCTCAGGAAAGCCCCCAAACCAAGCCTTGACAGGTCAAGCTGATTGGCAACTAACTTTCTTGCCATTACAAAACTCAGTACTCATAGAAGGGAGGTAAAAAATCCAGTCTCGGGCTGGAGAGATAGCCTAGCGGTTAAGAGCACCGACTGCTCTTGCAGAGGACCCGGGTTCGATCCCCAGCACCCACATGGTGGCTGAGAACCATCTGTAACTCCAATTCCAGGAGAACTCCAGTTCCAGGGGAATCTGAGACCCTCTTCTGACCTCCGCGGCATTGCACGACACGGGTGCACAAACCTACATGCAGACAGTACACTCATACACATACAAAAATAAATAAAATTAAAAAAAAAATCCAGTCTCAACCATGTGGCTCTGTAGTTGTGAGCAGGTAATCACAAATGATTAGCTCTGTAAAGAAGCAGCTTTGGTTTAGGTAGCTTGTAAAAGATGTGGCAGCATTTCTGAGTAAAGTTTTTAGTCGTCAGTATATAGTAATGCACTTACTGCTTTTTGTTCATTATCCATCCAGTTATATAATATGTCAAATAAAAATCAGTAATTAATACAGAAAAGCATATAAACTGTTGCCAGCAAGAACTCAGAAGTTTTTTATAAGTGGATAGTTCATGGTACCACAGAAGAGTGAATGACTTCTTAAACATTGGTGCATGTTGCCATTTGGAAGATGGCATTTTCTTGAGTGAATTTGTGCCATTTTCTTGACTAGGACCATGTCTTGGTGTGTCTTCTATTAACTCTGGTCTGCAAGCATCTCTTCTGACACCGAGACGATACACACACTCTTTTCTTGTTGCTCGACAAACCATGCTGTGGATGAGCCTGCTTTAGTAACTGACTTCTGGGGATGTGGGAAATTCTAAGCCATAGTCCCAGCCATATAGCGTAATTGCATCTCTTGGGGAGGTGTTAACAAGCGGAAGCAGAGCAGAGTTGCTCCTGGGCTTCAGCTTCCATAGAGCTTTTCCACACCTCTCCCCCAAGCTCTCCATGCAGAAGGCACTCATTAGTAAGTACTAGACAGCACATTCCTTATCATCAGTGAACACTGAGGGTGTGAGGCTCCACTGGGGCACGCTGAAGTTCACATAACAGCCATACTGAAATTGTTCAACACTCACCTTCTCCTCAAATGGTATTTCAGCTACCAGGGAAGGTCAGGAAAATAGCCATGTTAGGTAAGTTCTAGGAAATCATCAGTGCTAGGCAGATGGCTGACCACCAGGAATGCTTGAGCAGAGTAGGTTTCTCATTTAGACCAGGTGGGGAATCCATCCTTGTGTTTGCATTTTGGGGGCTGATGTATGTTTTCCTAAGCTGCATGTTTTCCCTTTTATTGGTCTTTTTGAAACAGGGTCTCCCTGTAGCCCCACCTGTCCTGGAACTCACTTTATAGACCAGGCCTGCCTTGAACTCTCAGAGATCCACCTGCCTCTGCCTCCTGAGTGCTGGGATTAAAGGCATGGGCCACCACGCCTGGCCATGTTTCCCTTTGTACTGAAATAAGACATTTATAGTTTCTGAGAAAATGTGACTTCATCTTTTGCGGGTTCTTTTTTATGTTTTTACCATCATTATAGACAGATAATTCAGTACAGATTAGCAGGTAAGCCTGACCATGTCTATGAAGCTTCCTTTATGGAGCTATACTATTCCCTCTTGATCTTGACCCCTCTTCTGCTGTTAGAAAATTGAGAGGTGTATAATCAGTAGTCTGAAGGAAGTTTGGACCATCCAGCTATTCATCCATTTAGCTGGAACTAGCATGTGCCAAGCACTTTACTGGATTGTCAGTAGCTACAAAGGTGTGAAGATGAATACTTAATTTCAAGATGTTTACCCATTTTAAGAACTTTGCTACTCAAAGTATGGTCCACAAAGAAGTGGCATTGAGGGCTGGAGAGATGGCTTAGTAGTTAAGAGCAATGAGTGGCTGCTCTTGGAGAGGACCTGGATTCAATTCCCAGCACCAACCTGGTGGCTGACAACCATCTGTAACTCCAGTTCTGGTGGAATCTGATGTCCTCTTCTAACCTCCTTGGGCATTGTACAACATGGGCACACTCACCTACATGGAGGTGATACATTAATACATATAAAATAAAAATAAATAAAATATTTAAAAACATAGTGATATTTAAGCAATTTGAGAAACTCTTAGAAAAGTTGCCTCACAGTTATTGAATCTGTATTGGCATTTTTTTACAAGCTCCCCAAATAAGGATAATTCTCAACCCACACATTGGACTAACCTAAGACCCTTTTGAAAGCATTGATTTGTTGCATTTATGGCCCTTCCAAATTATTATTAAATTGATGTGTTTTTTGGCTTAGGCATTAGACGCTTAAGAAATTACCAAATAGGCAAATGTGCAACCAGATTTGAGAGCTAATTATCTAATGGATCATTTTGTACTCCTGACAGAACAGCTCAAGATGAAGTTGTAGCACATTTTTTTAACCACTTTACAAGTCAGGTAGCAAGTTTGTCTTAAGATTCAACATGACTAACCTAAGGTACATATACCAAGTCTCACTAGTGATTCTTGTTCAGATGGCTCTCACTATGGCAACAGGTTATCTCTGTGAGAGTCTCTCTCAGCTGATCCCTGGCACAGTAGCTATGTGGAGCACAAAAGTGCTTCATCCGGGTTCCCTGGGGCCATGCTGGCAGGATTGAACATGGTATTGAAGTCTGGGCACAGCCTCCTCTTTCAGACACACCCTAGGGCCTTGGCTTGTCTCTTTGGTCCCCCTCCAAGAGTGAGTGCCTGCCGAGGTCTAGAATTGACTCATCCCTGGCAGAAAGCAGTAGGAGTGGCTCATTAGTGCCCTAATATGGTGTCAGGTCACATGACAAGTGCATGGGAGTTTAATTAAGAAGGGTTCTGGAGAAATGGCCTAGCGGTTAAGAGCGCCGACCGCTCTTACAGAGGACCCGGGTTCGATCCCCAGCACCCACATGGCGGCCGAGAACCGTCTGAAACTCCAATTCCAGGAGAACTCCAGTTCCAGGGGAATCCGAGTCCCTCTTCTGACCTCCGCGGCATTGCATGACACAGGTGCACAAACCTGCATGCAGACAGTACATTGATACACATACAGAAATAAATAAAAAAAAAAGAAGGGTTCCTGGACTTCTGCTCAAAACAGTCAACTTTCACATGGAGAATATTGAGAAAGACTGAGAAATGATGAAAAGCATGTTTGACAGAATGCGTGAGCTCTGGTGGGGTGGGGGGATGGGGGGGCATGGGTTTAGATTTGATAAAAAAATATAAATAAATTAAAAAAAAAAACAAAAAACAAAAGAAGGGTTCCTGGGTTGGGGACATAAGTCAGTTGGTAGAACTCTTGCCCTAGGTTCTATGCCCAGCACTACAGGAGTCAGGAGTGCTGGCACACACCTATAATCCCAACCCTTGGGAAATGGGTAGATCAAGAGTTCAGGGCCATCCTCAACTACATAGTGAGTTCAAGGCCAGCCTGGGCATAAGACTGTCTCGAAAAAGAAGTGTTTGCACCCATAGTATCCCTTGGGGATTCTGGCCAACGGATACAATCTCAGTCAAGATATCAGCCAGTAGTGCACTGCTTTTCACAGTGATCTGCATGTGTAACGAGAAACAGATCCCGAGAGTTTTCATCCCTAGTAGCACAGGGCCCATTTCCTCCCCCATCTCTCTGTAGTTCCACTTAAACCTATCAGACAAAATAAGTAATGGTGACCTCATGTGATAGCAAATTCTCCTTTATTTGTGCTAGGCTGGCAGTGAACAGATAACCCAAGAATGAGCAGAGTATAGAGGTTGGGCTGTAACATACCTACTTATGACTGCTCATTTTAATCATTTCAAGGAAACGCAGCATTTACTTTGAAGAATATCCTGTTTTCTGATATCTGACCATTTTGAAGGTTTGATTGTGGAAGAGTGAAGATTCTGTCTGAAACATGATTTCTTTGTATATTCTTGATAAGGCTTCAGGTTTCCTTGCCCCTTCTTTCATGCCAGTAAAGCTTATTTATAAACATCATTTCTTTCAGAAGCTCTCTTCTGTTAGGTGTGGCCAGCTCTTTGACAGTGAAACTCAACACTGTCATCTGCAAATGTTTTAGGCTGCATTCATAGGTACAGTGAGACGCATATGAGCCACAGGTTGGACACAGCTGTTAGATGCTGTTCTTTATTTTATTTTCTATGTGTATGAATATACTGTCTGCATGTAGGTTTGTGCACCCGTGTCGTGCCATGCTGCGGAGGTCAGAAGAGGGTGTTGGATTCCCCCTGGAACTGGAGTTCTCCTGGAATTGGAGTTACAGATGGTTCTTAGCCGCCATGTGGGTGCTGGGGATCGAACCCAGGTCCTCTGCAAGAGCAGCCGACGTTCTTAACTGCTAGGCCATCTCTCCAGCCCCGATGCTGTTCTTTGTTTCACTTCCACCTTCTGCTCCATTCACAGGCCATCTCATCACTCGCCTACACTGCCCTTTCTCTTCTTACTAGCCTCTGAAAATCCACTAAAATGACTGTCATCTCAGGCTATGCCTCTCACAGTTATTAATAGTGTCTCAGGTTTGGAAATAACAGTATTTTGACCACAATTACCTCTTCCCTAAATGGTCAGCTACTGCCTTGCAGTCCTGCCTTCACTTGATAATATTCTGGCCTCACGGGTAGGTCACCAACCTCCCTTGTCTTTGTTCTATCCCTGTCACTCCTGGGTACCATTCTTGGCTCTCACCTCAGATAACTGCAGTAGACATTGGCCTTTGCTCTAAGCTTGAATTCTTGAATGTCGTCCTACTGTGAGCACAGCTTCCCACTTGCTTAGCTCCCTTCCTGCACATTTACCAAGCCTGCTCTCAACCTCCCTAGCCTCACTTCTTGCCCTTTTCTTTCTCCAGGCTGTCCAGCTTCTCTTGCTTCTAAATCCTGCTCTCCACACCAGCCCGTGTTTCCTTGCCTTTTGGAGTCACTGTGCCTGCCTCTCCTAGGAGGCTCTGAGGTTGGGAGCCCTATGAGGATATGATGATTTTCTTTTATCCCCTCAGTTCTTTTCCTATCTTTCACATTTTAGGCCCTCAAGAGATAAATTGAATTTCCTGTTATTTCACACTTTTAGAAGCGGGGGCCTCATACAAATAATTCTCTTCCTCGTTGCTGTCATTAGAAACCTAGTTCTTTTGTCTACTTTATTGAAAAGGGTTATTTTCACTTCTCACGTTACTGTCATTTTTTTTTTCCAGTTTCTCTTAAATAAGCTTCATTGCTGGAGGAAAATGCTTTGGTTGTCTGTAAATTTCTAACCCATTCCAGGCACCTAACCCTGTGCCTAGTCTCTCTGTTCTATAGTAGCCTCCCTCCTTGGCTTCTCTTAATATTCCTAGCTACCCTGGAAGTTTCTTTTGTGGCTTTGCTTATCTCATCCATGGCTCTTGTGTTTATCCTTATTAGAACATTAGAACAATTAGACATATTGTGTCCATCCTTTGTTCTTTCCTGAACTTGCTTTGCATTGCATGACAATTACATGTTAGTGTTTTCCTTAAGGAACAGAGTCTAGATGGCCCATCCCAGCCAATCATTGCTGATGGGAGATACAATTAATATAAGGTCATTAGGCACAGTTTTCTGCATAAGTTCTCAAGTACTGCCTGATAAGCTCTTACTTATTAAAGTTTTCCTTATTGAATTTCTAAAATAAGAAACAAAATGAGTATTGGGATACTATTTGCATAAGGCTAAGGTGAAAAATGGTTTTACACCAATTAGAAAGTTTAAAAGAGGGGCTGGAGAGATGGCCTAGCGGTAAAGAGCACCGACTGCTCTTGCAGAGGACCCAGGTTCAATCCCCAGCACCCACATGGTGGCTGAGAACCATCTGTAACTCCAATTCCAGGAGAACTCCAGTTCCAAGGGAATCCAACACCCTCTTCTGACCTCCGTGGCATTGCATGACACGGGTGCACAAACCTACATGCAGACAGTACATTCATACACATATAAATAAATAAAATTAAAAAAAATTAAAAAATGGATCACAGACCTACATGCAGACAGTACATTCATACACATAAAACAAGTTTAAAAGAACTGTAGCACTAACCAGTATTTGCATGCCTTTTGTGGATCTAATTCTGTATCTGATGAGCCAAAATGAATACAGAGGGAAGCTCAGTCCTCATGTAAGCAAACCCTTCACACATGCGAAGGCTGAAGGTTTTTTGAAAAGCCGCTAATGATACCTCCTCCTTTTCATGCCAGTGCATTTGGTTAAGAACTATTACCCAACAGGACACCGCAGAGTACTGAATGTCTGTCTTTCACATATACCTCAAGCTCCTAGGGAGCTTATTAAACTGTATGCTTAATGTTTAGTACCTACAGAATATTAATGTACTTTGCACTTAGTAGATGTTTGTTGAATTGAGTATCATGAAGTGTGAGTTAGCACAGTACTGAGTGTTAGGGAAGAGAAGGCACTTCACAAACTTGCCTTCCTAAGGATGAAGTTCAAGTTGAATGTTGAAGTTAAGAAGGACCCATGCAGAAAGAAAGAATTCTGAAAACGAGTTCCAGGAATGTCCTTGGAAGCAGAACCTTTTAGACTGAATGACTTAATTTCCCAGGATTCATAGTAAGGAAATTCTACCCCCTTTCTTCCTTCGTAAGTTTGTCTAGTATCATTGACAATATTCCTCCAAAGCCACCAAATCATGTTATCACTACCCTTTCTTTGGGGGTTGATCTAAGCTTAATTGTTTAGGGATTGATGTGTAAAAGACCAGGATTATCCTATTTACCTGGATTTCTTACCATTTTTTCCAGAAAAATAAAAATTCTCTGTTATTGGAATTCTTTTTTTGTTTGTTTAGGGTAAATCTAAACTTGTTGCTTGATGTATATTTGTTTTAAAGATATATTTTTTGGAACCTGGGTCCTCTGCAGGAGCAGTTGGTGCTCTTGGCTGCTGAGCCATCTCTCCAGCCCCAAATTTGAATGTTTATAAAGTGTTTAACTTTACAATTGGAATCAGCCATTCAAAAATCCCTTTTTAAAATGGTAGTTTAGAGAGAACAAAAAGACCCACCTCCAGGATGGACCAGAGAGTAAAGGCAAGTGCCTCCAGGACTGTTCAGAGAGTAAAGGACCAGTCTCTAGGATGGGTCAGAGAGCAAAGGACCCACCTCTAGGATGGGTCAGAGAGTAAAGGACCTGTCTCCAGGATGGATTAGAAAATAATGGACCCACCTCCAGGATGGATCAGAGAGAGGAAAAAAACAAACAAACCAGAATCGGGCTGAAGAGATGGCCTAGCAGTTAAGAGCGCCAACTGCTCTTGCAGAGAGAGGACCCAGGTGTGATCCCCAGCACCCCCATGGCAGCTGAGAACCATCTTCAACTCCAGTTCCAGGGGAATCCGACACCCTCTTCTGACCTCCTCAGCATTGCAAGACATGGGTGCACAAACCTACATGCAGACAGTACATTCATACACATACGAGAATAAAAAAAAGAATCGATAGAATGAATATCTATCTATCTATCATCTATCTATCTATCTATCTATCTATCTATCTATCTATCTATCTATCGAGATCTGTGTCCTGGGTTACCTCCAGAGCGATCTTGATGTGGGAGTCCTCTATGGGACTGACAGTGTTTGGTTGGGGATATTGTATTTGCTTTCCCCATGTTGTTGATTTTTCTTTGTGCTTTTGGTGTGTGGATTTGATTTCTTTTGTTTGTGATCTGACATGAAATTCAAGTGTTTCTTCTTGTGGAAAAAAAAATTCTGGTAGCCACATGGAAAAGTATAAAAATAAAATAAAATAAAAATAAATGGTAGTTTAAATGTTGGCCACAAACAGGGTAAGATTTGTGAGCTGCAGCTTAGGAGAAAGGTAGGTTCTTTTGAACTGTAATTCTGTAAATTAAATATTAATTTTAAAAGTCCAAAAATATTTATTTTTCACTTATGTGTATGGGTGTGTGTCTGTGTGACTATATGCCATGTGTGTGCAGTGTGGCTGGAGGCCAGAAGAGGGTGTCAGATCCTCTGGAGCTGGAGTTACAAGTGGTTATGAGCCACTTTATATATGTGCTGCAAATTGAAGTTGGGTTCTCTGCAAGAGCACCAAGAACTCTTATTCTCTGAGCCATCTTTTCAGACTTATATTTGTTTTATAATGTTGGTAAGGACTGGAATTTATAGTGTGTAACTGGAGACTAGTCCCAAAAATCTTTATTCTCCCCTAAGGGTCAGGTTTTTCCTTCTAAGAAATACCACCAGAGGAAGGGAAGGTGATGATCTTTCCTGCAGTGTGCCTGCAGTAACTTGTTTAGGCTATATTATCTACAATAATACAAAGACCTGGACTACAGGAATCCACAGATCTCAGAGTTAGAGCAGTCATTGATGCATATATTTACTAAATGGGGCATTTGCAAAGGGCTGGAGGCATAAAGGTGAAAAAAAATCATCTCTGAAATGTCTGATATAGCAAGGTACAAGTGAACCACAAAGCTGTAGCCCTACGATCCTACATCTGGTGCTTGAACCTCTGCCCTCTTCCTCATTTTAGCAGTGTTGTACAGGATGATTGGGTTTCTCCATGGTCCCCAGGCATGATCTCCTCTCTTTTTTGATTATTATCCTACTTTTGATGTAACTTTTATTTATTTTTATTTTTTTCCATTTAATATTTCAAAAACATCTTTGTGCTTCAATACATAGTTTTTTTTTTAATATATCTTGTAATTACTAAGAAACACTTGAGACTGGTAGTCCTTCTGCAGAAATGGTATGCACAGATGCAAAATTATCAAAGTCTGATGTAATAATGAATCTCAAGAAAGTGGCATAGCCATCACATGCCACAATTTCTTCATTTTGAAGCTGCCCCTCTGTATGTGTTAAATCTGCAACTCCAGCACTCGGGAGACTGAAGCAAACTGATTATAAGTTCCAGGCCAGGCTGTGCTACATATATAGTGAGAGCCTTTTTCAACCCATTCCTCAAAATCAACTGGCTCTTTAGTCGTGGTCTTTTCAATCCTCAAGGTCCTCACTAAGTAACTTTGGATTACAAGCTTTTCAATCTTTATATGTTTGTGAAACAAATAATGAACTCCCGAGGAAACATTCCTGTGGTAGTCCAAAATGTTTCTGGATTCCCATCGATGATATTCTCAGGGGAATGTTTTTCATCACTTGATGTAGCCAGAATCACTTCAGTCCCTTCAGAGCTCAAACAGAGATCAACTTTCTTTATCTTAAGTTTAGCCTGGGCCTTGTGGCTCCACGCAAGGACAGTCCACTCAGGACCCTACTCCGCCCCTACTGGATGTAACTTTTATTTTTTTATTTTTTATATTTTTTTTTTGGTCTTTTTCGAGACAGAGTCTCCCTGTAGCCCCAGCTGTCCTGGAACTCACTCTGTAGACCAGGCTGGCCTTGAACTCACAAAGATCCACCTGCCTCTGCCTCCCAAGTGCTAGGATTAAAGGCGTGCGCCACCACACCTGGCTGGATGTAACTTTTAAAGTCCTATATATTACCAGCATTCTCTAGAAAGTATTCACTTATTTTCGTTTCAGCTAGAAGTCTGGGATTTTGTTTTAACTCAAGGGTATTGCACATACTTGCCAATAGTGTCTATACTGCATGTACATTGGAAAGGAAGGGAAGAGCTCTACAGTGGGCTGAGTCTTGGATTGGATCACAGAAGTGGAATTGGACTTAGAAGATATAAAGAAGATGTAGAATTCCAACTAATTAAAAACGGGGAAGCTGGAAGCCTAGGAGTGGTTCTGTGGCCTGAGGTTGAGTGCCTAAGGAGCTCAGGGTAGAAACTTGAAAAATGGTAAGATTCTTTCAAGTCTTGCACAGTGCCCTTTCCACAGCCCCTGGCTCAATGCATAGCACAGAATAGGTACTCAAAAAGCATTCAGTGGATGGATGGATGGATGGATGGATGTGCAGACAGATGGATGAACAGAATATAAATTATTCAAAGAGAAACAAATTTAATATGAAAGAATGACGAGGCTGTGTTAACAACTGGGCTTGTTGACATGAAAAGGAAGTGATGGAGAGCTGTGTGTTAATGAGCTTGAGTGTGCATGATTTTTTTTTCTTCTGCTTGGTTAGCTGTTGCAAAGCCCTTTTTAACTTTGACAAACTTTGTGGCAAAGCTATCAAAGAGGATATTTGTATAGTGAGATCTTTTCTAAGATACCTTTGCAGTTAATAAAATACTGTTATTTCAGTAAAATTAAAATGAAGAAAACTTACATCCTCTCATCTTTAAGGAACTAGAAAAAAGATGACTAGGATTAATTTCTGTAATCCCAGCACTCATTAAGTGGAGACAGGAGGATCAAGAGTTCAAGGCCAGCCTTGTCTCCATGAGATCTGCTCTAAAAACAAACAAACAAATAAACAAACAAAGGAGCTATAGAGGTGGTTCAGCAGTTAAGAGCACTGGCTGCTCTTGTGGAGGACCCCGGTTCTGTTCCCAGCACCCACGTGGCAGCCAACAACCATCCATAACTCCAGTTCCAGGGGATCCAACACCGTCTTCTGTCCTGTATGGGTACTGCATAACATGGGTTCACTTACATACATGCATGCCTAACACTCATACATATAAAATAAAAATAAATCAAAAAATATTTTGAAAACAAAACCAAACAAACAGCAATAAAAAATATTTAGATTTTGAACATCTAAAATCATGACTAGGTTTTGAATCTTAGTGGGTAGCATGTATTCTCCCTTGTGACTTTGAATTCCTTACTGAATTTGTAACTCTGATCACATTGAGAGTGGCCTGAAGGAGAAAGGGTTTCTTAGAGTTGGCATGTAGCTAAGAGATAAAACCCCTGCCTACTACATATAGGGCCCTGGTTTCCATTCCCAACATCACAATAAAGGAAAAGGCTTCTGTTCTCTCATAAAGAGATGTTGGAATTTTGAGAAGGTATTTGGCCTCATTTCATACTTTTTTTGGTCTTTTTGAGACAGGGTCTTCCTGTAGCCCCAGCTGGCCTGGAACTCACTATATAGACCAGGCTGGCCTTGAACTCACAGAGATCCACCTGCCTCTGCCTCCCAAGTGCTGGGATGATAGGCAAGTGCCACCACACCTGGCTTCATTTCCTACTTTCTACTCTCCTGTTTCTAGGACTGCATCGATGTAGGCTGGTGGGAAGGAGAGCTCAACGGTAGACGAGGAGTGTTCCCTGATAACTTCGTGAAGTTACTTCCACCGGACTTTGACAAGGAAGGGAATGTAAGTTTCCTTGGCTTTGATCTGAGTGTCCCCCGTGCTCTCAGAATTGTGACTTCCTCCACAGGACTTGGGATGGGAAATGGGAACATTTTGGTATGACATTAAAGAGCACTGACATTTGAATGTTTAATGACCCTGGGTTCTGAGACCTGGACTGCCAATACCATAAAACAAACCCATTGTAGGATCTGTCTACCAGCTAGTGAAAGTGATCCCTATTTCAGAGTTCCATGTGAAAGTTGCAAAAGTCTCATTGTGAGACTGAGAATGGAGAGTATAGCCTGAAATTCTTCTATAAGATGTGCATGTATGTATACATACTCAAATGTATATGTACACACCTCTCGTCTGGGCTGTCTGTTGCTTTGTAGGAACCTAGTAAATGAAACCATTCTTTTTGTGCGTGCGCTTGACTCCCTGAATCTTGTTTCTCTGCTAATTATGTTTCAAGAACTAGTGAAAAGCTGGAAGTACTTTACAGCATGAGAGGACAGCTATTTGGAGTTATGTATCCATCCTGTTCTATAACTTACAGCTCTCTTCCCAGGCTTTTACATGACTTCTGCTAACCTTTCCTGGGCTGGGACCTCTTTGAGTCTAGGGAGTGTTCTGTTCCTGGATCAAGCTAACCCCAATTATTTTGCTTTTCTTATTATTGTGACAAAGTATTTGACAAAAACAACTTAAGAAAGGGTTTATTTTGGCTCACAGTTTGAGGGTCCAGTCCATCATGGTTCATGGTGGGGAAGTCATAAGGTAGGGGATTCACAAAAGCAGGAACTTGAGGTAGCTGCTCACAATGCATCTGTAGTCAGGAAGCAAAGAGAGATGAATGTCCGTGCCCAGCTGGTCAAATGGTGCTGCCCATTTTTCAGGTGGGTCTTCCCACGTAAATTAATTAACCCAGTCTAGAAACTCACACATAGATAGGCCTAGAGATTTGTCTCCTAGGTGAATCTAGATATTGTTAAGTTGGACAGTATTGACTGTCCCACTGACCTTGATAATCACCATTCGAGAGCTGATTTGTGAGAAGGATAACTACAATACTGGTAGATTGCTAAGGATGCTAAACTGCCATTTGGTGGTACGTGTGCTGCTTAGACAGATGGGTATATTTATGAAGGTAGTTTTGTTTTGACCATCTCTAACCAACTTGCAGGTGACATTGATACTCTGTGGATCACACTTTGAGTATCAAGGTTCCAAAATACTTTAGGAATCAGGATTCAGATTCTCTACAACTGTGACTTAAGTTTTGAGAGAGAACAACAGGTATAGAGCATAACATATTCCTCACCGAACAGTATAAGAAAGCAGGCTATTAAAGAGTCTTACTTTGGGAGGCGCCTCAAATATCTGGTAGTGGAAAAATGCCCTGTTCACTTTAACCATTCCAGTTGTTATAATAACCATTACTGTAAGGAAGGGAAAAGGCTCCAACCATACTATGAAGTAACATTAAAATATTAATTCTGGTTCTTTTTTCTCCAGGTGACCAAATCAACCTAGTTATCTAGATATCTTGGATAACTTCCCTGGGAATCCAGATACAGCTAAAGAATTTGCTGAATAGCTATTAAAATGATACCCAGCAGGGCCCAGTGTGGTAACACATGCTTTTAATCGCAGCACTTGTGAGACAGAGACAAGCAGATCTCTATGACATCCAGGCTAGCCTGGTCTACATAGCAGGTTATAGGACACTTTAGGCTATGGGGAGACCCTGTCCCAAAAAATAAAAGCAGGCAAACAAACAAAAAATGATACCTGGTGAGGCTAGATACGGCTCATCAGTTAGGAGCACTGGCTGCTCTTACAGAGGACCTGGGTTCAGTTCTCAGAACCCACATGGTGGCCCACAACCCCAGTTCCAAGGGATCCGACACTCTCTTCTAGCCTCCATGGGCATCTCACACACAAGTGCAGTTACATACATGCAGGCAAAACACTCAGACACGAAAAATAAAAATAAACAAAATTTAAGCCTGAGGGCAGAAAAGATATTCAGCATTGTGTAAAATGCATTTGTAGAAATAACCAAGCCTAGAATAACATCATTTTCATGCTAGTTTTCATAGGTTTTCTGACTCTGTTGCCTGAAAATTCTGTTTGATTTTTCATGGATTCACTTGTATTTTTTAAATTTAAAAAGCAAATTATTATAAAACATTACAGATTTCACAGACATCTTCCTAAAGTAAAATTAGTTTTTTAAAAAAAAGAGCAGGTGAGAAAATCACCGAGTTGTTTCTGAATCCTTTCCCTGGGCTGGCTGTCAAGGTAGATGGATGGAAATGAAGCACGTACACAGTTGATGCACTAACAGGCTCAGAGTTGGGCAACAAGGCTGGTGGTGAATGCCATAGAGGCCTGCCAGACCTTTCAGAAAGGATACCCAGTAAGGGTGAGCCTGATTGAATGGAGGCATCCTTTGTTTCGTGGCTTCTTTCTTTCCCATCTTTGTGAGTCTATAAAAAACTTTATTGTGACTCCTCTTCCTCTGATCAGGAGCCTTAACAACCACATCATCCTACTAGATTTTTGTTGCTTATTGGTTCCGACTGAGACAGTATGGTTTCATTTTTAAAAAGTACTGAAAGATGAATTTGTACATATGTACTATGTAACATGATGTTTTGAAGTACAGATTGCCTTCTCTATCTGCAGGTTCCATATCCATGGATTGAACCAACCATAGACTGAAAATGTTTTTCTTTTAATTTATCTGTGCTGAACATGCATATACTTTAAAAATTGTTTCCATTTTTTTGTCGTTTTGAGACAAGATTTCCATGTAGCCCTAGCTGGCCTAGAACTCACTATATGACCAGTCCTGGGCTTTAAAGGCCTGTGCCACCATGCCTGGTATACTTTAAAGTTTATATTGTATTCCCTAAAATACAGTATGATATGTATTCCCTAAAAATAGTATGACCTATAAGTAATCCAGAGATATTTTTATTATATCAACAACAAGATGAACTTAGATTGTGTACAAACAGTATGCCATTTTATATAAGGGACAAGCATAGCACTGGTGGATTTTGGTATACATAGGGGGTCATGGAACGAACCTATCACAGATTCAGAGTTGATTGTGTATTTATATTACAGAATGACTAAATCAAACTAATTAACATATGCATTACTTTACATAGTTGTCATTTTATGGAATTGGCAACTTAATTTTAAAGACTAAGTTAGACTCTAGACCATTTATGTAACAAATGGGCAAAACCCCTAGTTGCCTCTGTTGCGGGTCCCTGCCTTTCAATTCCTGGTCTTATTTTAGTGGGCCCATAAATTCACTCAGGCGAGACAGACTACACTGTACTTTTGTAGAAGCTCTTTGTTACATAAGTTATTAAGGGAAGCACTTCACGAGAGAGCAAAGTTGTCGGTGCTGAGGGGACATCATGTGGCTTGCTCACTGGGGCATGCATACTTTTTAGAGCCCCACAGGCATTTCTGCAACCCCAGACAAGCCTCTACCATCTCTTTAAAAAAAAAAATAAAAAACAACCTTCATCCTTATGAAGCAGAAAAGCCAATTTTAGGGAAACAGTAGTAGTCACACCTATCAGATAAATTCTTACCTACAGCTGAAAAGTGATGGTCTGATGTGACATTTAAGTTTCAGAAAACTCAAAGTGTAACATTCCTTTTCATCCCAATTGACCTGTAAAAGCAGCCAACCAGCTTTACATCAGTTGCTACACCAGCCTTTATGGCTGCACTTAGAGCACTGGTGAGTTGGCGACAATGTGACCGAGCATGGGGTTACCATTTGCTGAATTGACAGTGTAAAGATGATTCGAATCATTACCATGAAAATGCTGTGTGGATGATGGTGTCTAAAACATGCTGCCAGCAGTCTTGGCAGATGTCAAGTTGTCTTGCCAGTAGTTAGGGTTGCAGTCATTCACTCAGGAAAGAGGACAATCTGTGATGATAAGGATAATCAGAAGCAAATGACATCTCTTCAATAGCAGGCTCAGCAGGCATCACCCAGGCATGCTGTTGAGGCTGGCATATTTTCTGCCAGGGTACAGACTCAGAGCGTCGCCATCGGGCCTTTTGCAATCCCTGGTTGGTAGCCTTTCTTCCTGAGGACACTCAGTAGATTCTCTCTCCAGGATATACATGCACTTCAGAGCTTTTCCACAAGGTATTCTGGGAGAGCACCCCTTGATCTCTTGGTGCATATTTTAAAGCAATTATGTAAGCTATTTATGAGAGAGCCTAGATTCAATGGCTATTTATTTTGAGCCCTGACAGTACAATTGAACATCAGAATGGAAAGATTAACTATTCTGAGAGCTCTAATGAAGCAAGGTGCATGAGCTGTCATTGTTACTGAAGTGTAACAGGGAACTTGGGCTGATTTCAAGAATAGCAGAAACGGCTTCTCAATGTTATTAGAAAAAGACAAAGATTAGAACAGGTCTTTGGAAAGATACTATTTCTGGAGGCTCGGGTTTCCGGAACATCTCAGAGAAGCAGGCAGATCACCAGAAGCAGCCCTGCTGTTCTAGCATGTGTCCACCGAGTAGGCTCTTTGGAGTTACTATTGTGCTACAGATGGGCACTGCTCAGACTCCCCTAGGGATTTCCCTAGTCAGTGCCTCACAGCAGGCCATCTGCCTCTCAGTCACACGGGCTAAGAAGTCTGCACTGAAGATGTCTCTGAGATAGCAGTGACTCATGCTCACCTTTGTCAGCTTACTAATTCCAGAAAGAACTGAGAGATGTTAGCCAGTCTAGAAGACAAGGGTCTGCACCCTCCCCCATGGAAATGACATTTTAGGATCCAGGTTCCACCAGAAGCTCTATTTATCTGGGAGGACAAAGAATCCAAGTGAGAGGAGTTAGTTCTTACAAAAGCTTGGCAGGTCTGGCATGAGGCCCTCCTCACGTATAGAAGGGAAAGGTTTGCCAAGGGAGCCTGATGCTGAGCTCAGCTAAGGCCAGACAACACTTGCAAGAGCACTGCACATTTGGCTCCAGCAGCTCTGTTTGCCTCCTTATTCACCAAGAAACAGGAATTGTATGTCAGCTGGCAGAGCGCTTGCCTAGCATGTACAAGGCTGTGGGTTTGATCCCCAGCACCACATAACCTGGGCATGGTGACACACACCTGTAACCCCAGCTCTCAGGAAGTGAAGGCAGGAGGATCGTAAGTTCAGCACCATCCTTGGCTATATATTGAGTTTGAAGCCACTCAAACTGGGATACATGAAACCCTGCCTCAAAAAGCAAAGTCATGCCAGGAGGCATCCTCCACATGCCTGTAACCTTGGCTCTGAGATGAGTGGAGACAGGAGAATGCCTGGGGCTCACTGGCTTTCAGTCTAGCCAAGAAAAAAAAAAAAGAGAGACCCTGCCTCAAAGGACTATTTGGAGAATGATGCCCTTTTCTGGTCTCCATTTACGCGCACACACATCCCTATTTGTGCTTATAAACATATACAAATAAAGAATCTTTTTCAAAGAACTGATTAGATCAGGGCTGGAGAGATGGCTCAGTGGTTAAGAGCACTGGATGCTCTCTCAGAGGACCAGGGTTCGATTCCCAGCACCCATATGGCGACTAACAACCCTCTGTAACTCCAGTTCCAGGGGATCCAATGCCCTCTTCTGACCTCCGTGGGTATTGCCCTACATGGGTACACACACTTACATACATGCAAACAATATACTCATACACATAAAATAAAAAATAATAAATATAATTTTTTGGTCTTTTTGAGGTAGGATCTCCCTTTAGCTCCAGCTGGCTTGGAATTCACTGTAGATCAGGCTGGCCTTGAACTCACAGCTTCTCTCTAATGGCCTCCTTTGCCTCCCAAGTGCTAGGATTAAAGGTGTGCATCACCACACCCAGCCATACAATTTTTTTAAAAAGCTGACTAGATCATATGAGTCTCCAGACACATCGTGATATGATTGGTTTGATTTCCCGTTTCCTCATTTATGGTTCTGTACTTGTCTATCCTCATAAGATTGTTCTAGATCACTCAGCAATTTTGCAGATTCTAAACCTTTACACAAAATGAGTTGGCAAGATAGTTAATCACACTGTATGTGAGTGTCACAGCTTTAATTCTGGCTACGTTCTCTTTACCAAGTTCTTAGGAGGCCCTGCACATTAGCTTCATATTCTGACAACTTAAATTATAAATTTTTTCTTAGCCTTTTTTAAAAAAATTCTAGGCATGTCCATTAGGCCTCAGAGATCTTCTGTAATTTTTTTCCTAAGTTTTAAGATACCCAATAAATTACAAAAGAAATAAATAGATGCTTCCAAATAAGCACCTTTAGAAAAACATATCTATCACATAGCTATTGCGTACAGTTTACTGTGTAGTCTCATATTAAGGAATAGGGCTTGTCAAGGTATTTAAGTCACCCAAGTTTAGCTTCCCCAGCAGTACTTACAGCCTGTACTCGCCCAGTTGAACCTGTCATTTGTGGTACACTCACCTGCAGGGCTTATCTTTCATTGCACAATCTAAACTTCTTTGAGCCAGCATTCCAAGTTTCTCCTTCATCAGGCCTAACAGTGTGCATGGGATACAACTGGTAGACAAGATTGCCGTATCCTTTGGTCTCATGCTGTGGAATGTGCCCGCTTTTCCTTCTGTTCTTCCTCTTCTGCTTGCTGCCCCCACCCCCACCCCTTGTAAGAGACGAGAGAGTAGACGAAAGGCGCATAAGACTGGGCTCCTGTCAGATTCCTCTTCCCATTCAAGGGGGTGCCCAGGTCCTTCCAAATGGACATGGGTCTGGGAATATCATTTGAACCATCACTCACAGGGTGCGCTGGAAGGAATGAAGGAGTGAGTCAAAGTGTTGAGCTGAGGCAGCCCATTAGAGAAAAGCTGTATGCCAGATCCTTGCTGAGCACCCAGTAGGCCATTAGTTTGGATGGGCCCAGCCACAGGGGAAACTACAGATCCAGACCATGAGGCTAGAGCCTAAGATGGGAAACCATGGAGAGACTCTTCCAAAAGTAACTTACATAATGGTTTTCTAGGATTTCTTGTGCAGGTGACAGGGCAGGCGGTTGCTTAGACTGTGAAAGATAGAGAGGGGCAGTTATAGACATTATCATCATCCAGAGTACAGCGCCTTGCACACACTTCAAAAGTGTGGTCAGTCTTCCATTGGTGGTGGCAGGACAGAGCCTCGCATGTGCTTCTAGAACTTTACATGGTCTGGAAAAGCCCATGTGTGTCCTATCTCCAGCCTCCAGAGAACTCAGCTGGATGTATGAAGGAGTTTTTCTTAAGTCCAACATTGTAGAAAATCAAGCTGAGGTTTGCTTATTGTATTTACCTAGCAAAACCCCAGCCCACACTGTAGTTCCAGTATGACTTATTCCCACCTAACTGCATGTTAGGGCTTTTTCCTCAGTGTAGCAGTGTTGATACAGGTAAGGTCTTGAGAAGTAGTTAGGTCATGGGGCATCACATTCATGGATGGATTAATGAATCCTGGAGAGACCCAGTTAGTTCTTGGGACACTGAATTCCTTTATGTGAAAGTAGGTTGTAATCCTAGCACCTTACTTTGGTCTCTCTTGAACACATGCTTCTATTGCCTAGGTCTGCTTCCCCTCCCACTTTCTTGAGTTGATGCCATACAAAGCCGTCACTGTAAACCAATCAGATGCTAACAGCGTGTCATTGAACTTCTAATATGATGAGTCCAGATAAGCCTTTTGTTTTTCTTTATAACCTATACAGATTTAGATATTCTATTAAAGCAGTATCAGATGGACCAAGATATCTCATAATATGTACTCAATCGTAAGGGTCTGCCTTCTGGTTATGTTTAACAAAATATATCTCAGGGCCCAGATCTCTGAAGGCTCCAAACTGGCTCACAAGGCAAAATCCAAAGATGACAGTTCCAGCTATTGAGAGCAATTGAGTCGGCTGACAAGCTGTTTTGCTTAGGACACACAAGTCTTTTGAATCAGTTCTGGACTCCTTCAGCAGGAAGCAGTTTGTTTTTCTTCCATCCTTGTTCCAGAACATTCAGATGTTTACTTTCCTGGTTGTGTAATGCTAAAAAATCAAATGTAGAAGCTGGAGAGATGGTTCAGGGGTTAAGAGCACTGTCTGCTCTTGCAAAAGACCTGGGTTTGAATCCCAGCACCCACATGGTGGCTAACAATTGTCCTTAACTCCTGTTCTAGGGGAATCTGATGCCCTCTTCTGACCTCTGTGAGCATTGCATGAAATGGGTACATTTACATACATACATACATGATTTTTTTTAAATAAAAAAAATTAAATATCAACTATAAGTAATCTGTCCTTTGAAGGACAGTGCAGTGTGTCCATACAAGCCAGCAATTCCACATACAGAGGTACACACGCATGCACTTGGGTCCCTGGGTCTTGTATGCATAGTGGCCACAGAGGCATTTGACTCTTCTGCAAATCACAAAAATGTTGACTTGTTGATGTTTGAGTAGGGGTTATTGCCATTTTCTTGTTGGTTTTAGAAAAAAATTAATTCCCATTTTCTAACTTTGAGAGGTGAGAATTTAGGCCCTCTGTGCTTCCAAGTTGTTGTCATAGTCCCTTGGGCCTCATCATTTCCATTGAGAAGGGGACTGACTTCCCAGGAAAATTGTGTCACTAACATCCGCCACGTTATTTTAGCTCTTACCCAGAAATCAAGCAGGCTAAAGCCACCTGAGTTTGGAGCTAGAACATTTTACTTTCACCATGAAGGTGAGGGCTAAGAGAATAAATGATGGAACAGTTGCCTCTCAAAATTCAGGACTTCAAATTCTTGCCTGAGTGGAAGGATTCTTTGTCCATGCACCTACGGGTGTTAATATTGTGTGGCTGTTCAACTCCACAAACAGTCCTTGACCTTCTGCTTAACCTGGTGATTCCCAGTTCCATTTCCTTTATCCAGCCACAGTTGAACATTTTGAGGAAAATCAACTCAATGACCTTGTCTCTTTCTTTGAGAATAATCAGCTGTGGTTTTATTTTTATTACTGCATTTTGCTAGGTTTTTGTTGGTCTACTTTTTCCATTCTCATTCCCCTTTTCTTTTTGTTGTATTAAAAATAAGGTCCAAGCATGGTGGTGTATTCATTTAAACCCAGCACCCAAGAGGCAGAGGCAGTCGGATCTCTTTGAGATCTAAGGATCAGCCTGATCTATACAATGAGTTCCAGGCCAGCTGGGGCTACAGGGAGAGCCTATCTCAAAAAGAAAAAGAAAAGCTCCAAAATAAAATAAAAATGTATGGGCTGGAGAGAGAGGGCTCAGTGGGTTAAGAGCAAGCTCTGCTCTTGGAGAGGACTGAAGTTCATTTCCAAGTACCCACATCATATCGTTCACACCTATAATTCCAGCTCCAGGGAATCAGATGTCGTCTTCTGGCATCCAAGGGCTCTGTACTTACATCCATGTAGCCCCACACAGATTCCCCCCAACATAAACACATAATATTAAACAAAAGCAATTCAAATAACTGAATAAATAGGCCCAGATGCAAGACCTCATTAATCTTTCAAGAGGTGGTCTAGTGCTATATGGTTCCTGGCCCTAAAGCTTTGTATAGAATTATCTTAAAAGACATTTTGGCCAGGCATAGTGGGTGTACTCTTTTAGTCCCAGCACTTGAGAGACAGAGGCTGGAGGATCTCACAGAGATCTGCCAGCCAGGTCTACAGGCCAGCTGGGGCTACAGGGAGACCCTGTCTCAAAAACAAACAAACAAACAAACAAACAAGTCTTATATGGGAATGCAAGGAGGCATGGTGGCTATTAAATTTGGTGGAACCAGAGAAGGTAAAGTCATTCAAGAGAATAAAGAAAAAAAAAAGAGCATCTGTAAACCTCCTCTGCTGGCCAGCATTGATCCAGTGAGGGAGATGTAGAGCAGACAGCTCACAAGCTGTCCTTTCCTTTTAAAACTGTGCTCTAATTGCATCTGCTGCAGCCATCGCTCCCATTCCAAACCTACACCTCTGCCTTGTCATTTGTCACACTCATATGTGTACCTGCTGTGACCATTTCTCGCATAGTCTGTAAGTATAACATTTCTTCTCCTCCTCCTCTGCCTTCCTTCCCTCCTTCTAGAGTTTGCCACCCCCCATCCTTACTGTGCCTGTCACGTTTCATGTATTTGCTACATGCCAAATCTGACAAAACAGATAAAACAGTAAGGGGTGGTGGTGGTGGTAGTTGTTTGTTTGTTTAGAGACAGAGTCTCCCTTTAGCCCCAGATGGCCTGGAATTCGCTTTGTAGACCTGGCTGGACTCAATCTCAAAGAGATCCACCTGCCTCTGCCTTCTGAGTGCTAGGATTCAAGGGGTGTGCCACCATGCCTGGGTGTTGTTTGTTTACCTTGCTCAGTAGTCCCAGAAAAATATGATGTCTTGTAATTGACTTTCTGTAGTGTCTTGAAGCAAAGTGTCTGGGATAATAGCTACCACTAGGGAGGCTTATGTGAAATTGCTAATACAATATGTCAAACCCAGGTTGGTGGGATGACTCAGCAGGTAAAGATTTTTGCCATCGGGGGCTGAAGAGATGGCTCAGTGGTTAAGAGCACTGACTGCTCTTGCAGAGGACCTGGGTTCGATTCCCACACCCACATGTTGGCTAAGAACAGTCTTTAACTCCAGTTCCAGAGGAATCCGACACCCTCTTCTGACCTCCACAGCATTGCACGACATGGGCATTGCATGACACGGGTACACCAACCTACATGCAGACAGTACATTCATACACCTAAGAAAATAATAAATACAAAAAATTAAAATTAAAAAAAAAGATTTTTGCCATTAAGCCTGTCAACCTGAATTCAGTCTCTGGGACCCACATGGTAGAAAGAGAGGACTAACAAGTTGTTCTCTGACACACACATACACACACATACAAATGCATACACATGTGCGCACACACACAGCACTGTGGCACACACACATGTACACACATAGGCATACAAACAAAAGAAATAAAAATGTAAAATAATTTTTAAATAGGAATATTTCAAATCAGCAAAGAGTGAGAATGCCATGAAGGAGCGGGCATCACTGGGAAGAATTAGGAAATAACTCTGACCCTGAGAGAAAGAAAGGTTAATTGGTAGGGCTTCAGTGATAACTTCCTTAGGTAAACTCGCATCTGTCTTCAGTCTAGTTTGCATCAAACAGATTGGGTGGGAAAAGGAAGGAGTTAGTAGAGAGTTGGATGAGACTGACTAAGGGAACACAATAATAGAAAGACCCCACGCCAGAAACACGCCCACTCAGTGCAGGGCCCTTGTGCTGGGCGAGGTGACACTTACAGGAGGTTGCTTTTTCATACTAAAGTTTGTCTGTATTCATACATACAGCACAGAAAAACATTTACGAAGAAACACACATGCGTGCATGTGTACACACACACACACACACGTATGTATACACTGGTAATCCACTTCTACTGGTCAGAGATCACTACTTAAAACCTACTTCTTTCCAGTCTTTATACTTTCTGTAACTGTTGTAGTATGGTTGAGCTCATACTGTAGGTGCAATTTGATAACCATTTTCTTTTTTAAATTTTTTTTATTTTTTAAATTTTTATTTATTTTTGTATGTGTATGAATGTACTGTCTGCATGTAGGTCTGTGCACCCGTGTCGTGCAATGCCGCGGAGGTCAGAAGAGGGTCTCGGAATCCCTTGGAACTGCAGTTCTCCTGGAATTGGAGTTACAGATGGTTATTAGCCACCATGTGGGTGCTGGGGATGGAACCTAGGTCCTCTGCAAGAACAGTCGGTGCTCTTAACCGCTAGGCTCTCTCTCCAGCCCCAGCCATTTTCTTCTTCTAACTTGAGCATAATTCAGTTGCTTGTGCTTTTATGAATTCCATATGTGCCCTATTATGACTGTCTTAATGGTCTGTCTTGTGGGTGTTCTCCAGCAGAATAGACCTCCATAGTGGTTGTGAGCATGCTGGAGGTCAAACAGCCCTGGGCTTTACTCCCAGTCCCCTCCACCCCATTTAATAACTTGCCTCGTTTCAATAGCTTGCTGACTTTAGGAAATGACTTCCTCCCAAAGTGGCAATTATTTCAGCAGCAGAGTAGGCATATTACTATCATTTCCTCAGGGAGTTGCTACAAGAATTATACAAGTCAGATATTGCTACCTCTTCTTGGGAAACCTTCTTCTCCCAAGAGGGAGATAATTGTAATTGCCATTTATAGATGAGAAAGAACAACTAGGTGAGGTCGTTTGCCCAGTGTCCATGGCTAATAGAGATTTGTAATAACCATCAGATTGAAGAACCCTATCTCTTGCTCACTATAGCCTTTACTCAAAAAAGAGAAAAGAAATTGGTGAAAATAACCAGCTAGCAAAGAACAAGGTTGAGAAGTTATTGACTGTAGAGCCTACATGCTATGATGCCCCCAAAGAAAGTTCTTTGTGAGTCTAGCATTCAATGGATTTTACTTGAAATCCTTTTCTTCCTGCATTCCAGTGCTGCATCATACATGGGTGAGTTAGAACAGGGGCTGGCCATCTGCCTTCTCTGGTTCCTGTGGCAATGTCACAGTAGTAGATTTTAAGAAAGCAGAAGACATTCATTGGGATTTTCTTAAAATCACAAGTATATGGTACCCAGAGAGTAAGAATTATCAACAGTGGGAAGAATCATGTACTCCAACCCTCTCCATTCCCAGCCTTCCTTGGTGATGTGACATTAGATGGTTTACCCTTTGTCCTCCCCCCTTGCCTGAGCATGACTGTCCAAAAGGGTACTCTGGCTGTGTTCTCTGACCACGGAATTATTTCTCTAGTTTAGCTTTGCCCATCTCCCTTCTGGAGCCAGTCCTGGGTAACAAGGAATTGCCTGGATCCTGTGAAACCAGTTCTCGGATGAATGTTATTGGTTGCTTCGCTGCTTTCAGCACTTAATGGTTGACAGTGTGTAAGAGAAAAAGAAATAGTGGCCAGTTCAGAAAACAAAAGAAAAACATCCCACCTCCATTCCAGTTTATCATTTGTGATAGGATACAACCGATCTGTGGGGGACCTCACAGATGGCCTGCCAGCCTCACCATAGGAGGCAGATGGGGCTGGAGAGATGGCTCAGCAGTTAAGAACATCGGCTGTTCTTGTAGAAGACCATGGTTCAAATCCCAGCACCTGCATGGGAGCTAACAACTGTACACAATTCCAGTTCCAGAGAATCTGATGTCCTGACTTCTGCAAGCATTGCATGACATGGATGCACTTACATCCATTCAGGCAATACATGTATACACATTAAATTTTAAATAATGTCAATAAAATATTTTTAATAAAGAGACAGAAAGCATAGAATCTGCCTAGCTACAGTCACCCCTTGGCTTGCATTTAGTCGAAGGGCTCCCATCCACAGCAAATCCAATTTTGAGTCTTCATGGTGACTCTTGTCAAATCGCTTGGTTATTCAGCAGATTAAATCTTAATTGCAAATGTGGTTTCAGCGTAGGAGTACCATTGTGCTTGCTGGTTTTAGACCATTTTTGCTGAGCTGAGCTTTTCCAGAAGGCCGTTATAAATTTAGAAAGAGGAAAATGGTGTTTCATTTGTCTGAGTTGTGTTTTGCCGACTGAATTTATTTTAGTGTTTGTTTAGAGGTGCCAAAAGAAAGCTGTTGTCCCTGGAGAGAGAATTGCTCTCTTTTTTTGTTGTTGTTTTTTTGAGGTTCTCTGAATTGTCCACAAGGCCTGTGGTTCTTCTGTGATATTACAGCTTGCCAGTCTTATATTGTATACTTTTGATTAATTTTTCAGAGACCCAAGAAACCACCACCCCCATCCGCTCCCGTCATCAAACAAGGAGCAGGTAATGTACATCTCAGTTCCATCAAACTGTTTATTGTTCTTACACATATATTCAAATTTTCTCTGTTAGAGCTCAATCAATATTCCTGGATTCAAATGCCACAGATTGCCAAATTTGGAGTTCTGATTTGGTCTCAGCAGGCAGGTTTTAAATATACTGCTATTTTTCCTAGAAACAAACAGAAGAACCCACTCATATCATTAAAATATATGTCTGCTGCCATGCGCAATTTGGGGTTCCTGAAGAGAATAGTCAGAAAGTAGTTCAAAAATGAATCAGTTTTGTTTTGTTTTGAACAAACTGCTTTTGGGGAGCAAAGAACCTGATATTGTCCTTGCTGAGGGTCAGCTTAGGGAAGATTGTTTGCCATGGGATAGCATCATTGTACATGTGCAATGTCGCTAGAGTTTCAGTGCCTGTCTCATGTGGTTAACCAAAATTTGGGCTTACTTCACTTCCCCCAACAAAAAGATGTTTTTCTAGCCATAAATACTTTTCCTCTTGATTCTTTTCTAATCTTGAAAACAGTCCAACTCACTCTCTGTCTCTACTTTAGATATAAAAGTTGAATAATATTGGAAGAGTTGATGTCATTAGATATTCAGTAACTCCTTGTACAGTGGATTCTCATACATAAAGATGATGATTCATATTTCCCAATAGAACTTGTCTTTATAACCGTCACAGTTAATTATGGAGAGAAATTCCTTTATGAAAGACTTTAAATGGCTTTTTGGAAAAGTAACAACTAAATGGGGGAAGGGGATGAGAGGGGAAATAGAGGAATTGATCAAACTACAAGATGCACATGCATGAAAATGTCACAGTGAAACCCATTATTTTGTACAGTGAATACACACACACACACACACACACACACACACACACACACTAATAAGTCCACTGAAGAAGAAGCAATTAAAACTTAGGGTGTTTTTAATTCTATATATTCACAATTGTGAAGTATCTATAACATTTACAGTATGAATTAATATACATTCCCAGATTGGATTTTTTTCATAAATAGATTAAGAAGTGATTTTGTTTGTTTGGTTTTGAGATGTGGTCTCACTCTAGCCCTCCTAGTGGGCCAGAAACTCACTGTGCATTCCAGGCTAACTTCAAATTAAGTGATTTTTTTTTCTTAAAAACTTTTTAGGGACCCACCAATTTGGAGGAAAAATCAGTTGAACCCCATTTTCCCCATTTATTTGAGGCTAATTGAGAATTACAGAGATTAAACCTTGAAACTGGGTATTTAATTATATCTCCTACTCTAGTCCCATTGAGCAGTTTTATTTTGCCACCTAGTGGTTCTGGCTGTATAAATATTTTATTGTGCCATGATTCAAGCAAGCTATTTGTGTGTTTTTCCCCTGAAGACCCTTTCCCCTAGAGGCCTTGGTAACCAGTTGGAGAGCAAGGCAATGAACCAAGCAGTTCAAAGTCCAGGCAGCCTAGAACAGAGGAGCTAGGATTCTTGAAGATACTAGAATTGTCTATTCTTGTGTGTCTTTGGAAATGATACTACATTGTGGCATGGCAGACAAATTCTTTTCAAAATAATGTCATCAACATTTATGATGAATTTTTGGTGGACAGAGCAAGATGACATTTCGTCTTTCTAGACTACTGCTATTGCTCATTTATCCTGAAGGATCTTGGGAATTTCCTTGTAATGAAGAGATAGATATTCATATTTCCCTCATCATCAACTTTCCTTTACCATAAAAGAACCCAGATATGTAATTGATATAAAAACAGAAACTGTGTTTGATTTGTAGTGAGTTATTAAAAGGAATTAGAAGAAATATGAGTCCAGTTGAAAATTTAAAATCCTTTGGACCTCTGAAGTCTCCTGATTCCTATTTTAATTTTTTTATTTCTGTATGTGTATGAATGCACTGTCTGCATGCAGGTCTGTGCACCCGTGTCGTGCAATGACACGGAGGTCAGAATAGGGTGTCGGGTGCACAGACCTGCGTGCAGACAGTACATTCATACACATACAGAAATAAATAAAATTAAAATGAAAAAAAAAAAAAAAAAAAAAAAAAAAGAATAGGGTGTCGGATTCCCCTGGAACTGGAGTTCTCCTGGAATTGGAGTTTCAGACAGTTCTTGGCCGCCATGTGGGTGCTGGGGATCAAACCCGGGTCCTCTGCAAGAGCGGTCGGCACTCTTAACTGCTAGGCCATCTCTCCAGCCCTAATTCATATTTTAATACCCCTACACATCTATGGAGCTAGCCATGTAAGAGTCTCAAACACGCATCCAAATCTGTAAGTAAGAAGGGTACTTTGGATTGATTTGTGCTAAAGCTGTTTCTGAGTGCTCTTATATGCCCAAGGCAATGGCACTGATGAGGCCCTCAGGTGGGGGAGCTGTGGCAGGCTATGTGATTAAAGATGAAATGTAAAGTGATATATTGGGAAATATGTAATATTCGAGGAATTCAGACCCAGAGTAAAAGGATGTAGGAGAAACCGCTGTAACATATCTGCATATCCTTCAACTTAAAATTATGCTCCAGATACTATTTGATACCTTACAAACCACCACTCCAAATTTAGTGGCACAAAATAGTAATCTCTACAGACTCACAGATTCTGTGGGTCAAGCATGTGAGCAGAGCATGACCAGAATAGCTAGTTTCCATTCTATCCGCTCTGGGATGATAGCAGCTAAAGTAGCTGAGGCTAGAGTATCTACCTCAAAGACAGCTGCTTCACACACATGTCTGACTCTCTATGGCGTGAGTGCCTGGGAGACTAGGCTTAACTGGGGCTGTGGACCACATTGTCTGTGCATGGCTTCTTCAGGGTATGTGACTTATTTATTTTATTTTTTATAGCCTATAAATCACAGCAGTACCTTCTGTGATTTTGAGAATGTTCAACTGCCACGGGCTTATTTTACTGACCAGTGATGTTTTTATTATTTTAAAAAATTTTTTTTTCAGAAGAGGGTGTCAGATTCCCCTAGAACTGGAGGTAAAGATGGTTCTTAGCTGCCGTGTGGGTGCTGGGAATCGAACCCGGGTCCTCTGCAAGAGCAGTCGGGGCTCTTAACAGCTAAGCCATTTCTCCAGCCCCAACTTTTTTTTTTTAATAGTGATAAAATACTCCAGGGAAAAGGGCTTATTTTAGGTCACAGTTTAAGGTGCAGTCATTTCTGGGAAGAGAAGCTTGAAGCAGCTGGTCACATTGAATACACAACCAGGAAGCAGAGAGGGAGGAAGAAATGCAGGCATGGTAGCGCTCCGCTTGCTCTTCCATCTCACATAGTCCACAATAGCATGCGCAGGGAACTGTCCCGCCCACCATTAGGACGGGATGGGTCTTCCAGGGCAGCCAGATGGTGCGTGGGGTCAAAGCACTTGCCTTATGACCTAGATTGGATCCCCAAGACTCACATAAAGATAAGAGAAGATAATTGACTCCATAAAGTTTTCTGATGCCTATATGCACCCCATGGCATGTGCCCCCATCACACACATAATGATGATAAATAAGATTAAAAACATGTCTTCCCACATCAATTAATGTAGTAAAGGTACCCCCCAGAGGCATCTCCAGATGCCCATCTCCCAGGTGATTCCAGAGTCTGTCAAGTTGACAGCTAATGGTCATCACAATCCTGATCCTAAGGTTCCAGAGTAGGGGCAAGCAGCATGGCTCAGTGGGTGAAGGAGCTTGACAGTGAACCTGAAAATCTGAGTTTGATCCTCAGGACGATCTTCTGGGCTCCGAAGAGCTTAGGAAGCTCCACATCTCTGTCTCTGTGATCCACAGCACACACAACTTGTCTTGTAGGCTCAAGCCAGCTCTACTCCACACCCGCCACTGCCCTTGGTGGTCATCTCATGTTCCCAGTATCTCCAATATGCTGGGGTCTCCAGTGAAACTGAGGCTGCACCTTCATCAATGGGCCTCAGGTTCTCTCCATGACCCCTTCAATCCTGGGGGTGTTCATTGCAACTGAGACTGCAGTTTCACCAATGGCCTTTCCTGGGCTCTCACAGTTTCAAACCTCAGCTGCTCTCTATGACTCCTTCAGGCCTTCAAAACCAGTACCATGTAGGAGACTCTCATTATCAAGTCCTGCTTCCAGCTTGAGATAGATCCTTGGGCCCCCTCTGAACCACAGCATCGGTATGCTTTTGGGGGTATTTGACTTTTTTACATGGAGGTCTAGTATACCAGGAAACAAAGCTACATGACCTTACATGACATAGCCTTGGATATGACATGGTATTAACTTCAGGCCCTGGCGAAAGCACTTGCAAGGTTTGCTGGCTCCATTCTGGCCAAGGGTGTACAGACTTCATCTCATAAGCTGAGGTCTATCAAAAAATTCTACATCCTATTTTTACTCTACTGCAAGATAGACCCCAGGCCCTTGTGAAACCTCTTTTTATTTGTAAAATATACTGTCCAGTGACTCCTTATTTGTATATTTTGATGAATAAATTATTTCTACACATTCCAGAAACCTATTATGACTTTTTATGCTTAAGAAAGCCAGGTATAAATATTCATTAAAGATTAATGGCATTCTCATTAATTAAATGTGTACAGGCAAGCAAACATTTTTTGAGACATTCATTGTACAGCCCTGGCTAGCCTAGAACTTTTGGTGATCTTCCTACCTTTGTCTCCTATGTACTAGAATTATAGCTATGCATCATTAAACCTGGCTATGCAAACCAATTTCATGACATAGGAAATGACCTCTGCTCTGTTTTTGAGCAACTCATATTATCCAGATAACAACAGCATCCAGCTCAGGAAAAAATAATCAGTTGTCTTTGCTATCCCTACTGAATGTTTCAATGCTAATGTGTCAACTAAATAAATATAGAGAACATTTTCTGATCACTTAGCCTTTCCTTTCTAGGTACCACAGAAAGAAAACATGAAATAAAAAAGATGCCTCCTGAAAGACCAGAAACACTTCCTAACAGAACAGAAGATAGAGGTATGAAATCAATTCTAGAATAGCAAAAGATAAAGCTATCTGTCAGAGCACAGTCCTGATTGCCTACAGAATTTTCTTTGGAATGTGGTGATTATGGGCTCATTTCATTTTATTTTATTTTTTTGCATTTTTATTATTTTTTTATTAAACCTTTTTCCATAGGTCATACATCATTTTTCTTTTTTTTTATTTTATTTATTTCTGTATGTGTATGAATGTACTGTCTGCATGCAGGTCTGTGCACCCCTGTCGCGCAATGCCGCAGAGGTCAGAAGAGGGTGTCGGATTCCCCTGGAACTGGAGTTCTCCTGGAATTGGAGTTTCAGACGGTTCTCGGCCGCCATATGGGTGCTGGGGATTGAACCCGGGTCCTCTGTAAGAGCGGTCGGCGCTCTTAACCGCTAGGCCATCTCTCCAGCCCCACATCATTTTTCAGTCGAATCTAGAATCGCTTCCCTTTCCATGCCCCCACCCCACTCGAGTCCCTGCACTCTGCCATACATGTCCTGTATCTTTTTCTGAGTCTTTCTAGAGTTTTTTTTTCAGCTCTTTTGTTGTTGTTCTCTCCAACTTGTATTGCTACAGTATATAAAAAATATATATATAGTTATATATACACATATATATATACACACATAAATACACATATCACTTGAATTGTAGGCTTTTTTTTCCCTAAGCAACCATCAATCCTGCACTTTTGCTCCACATCGGGGTCTTTCCCTCCCATGGTCCCCCAAATGAAGTCCAGTAAGCATGCATCCTGTCTCAATCCCCCTGCACTGGCCTCCATGATACAGCCCAGGTAGTCCAACAATGGCATATATTCTGACGAACTGACATCCCCTTAGCTGTTTAGTCCATAAGCTGGGTATCTCAGTAGTCATGGGCTCGTTTTAATTGCTTCCCAACATCTCCTTTGTGGACTTTAAACTCATGGAGGATCTTGAATATACCTGACGCTTTTTATCCAGCCTCTCCCCTGTGCCCAGTGCCTTGGAAGCTCACACACCATTGATGGGTATTCTTGACTTGCTGATGTTCCCATCCAGACAAATGAAAGCCTTCTTCCTTGTTCACTGCAGGGCCCTTGGCTCTGGCAAATAGCATTGCAGAAACATGTCCTTGGTCAAGAGTATTGGAGGGAAGGTGTCATGGTCTTACTGGGAAAGACAGCTCAGTCTCAGAGTCTCTGGAGAGGTCAGAAATGCCATTGGTAGGGAAGTGGCTTAAAACATGTCACACAGTCAGATTTCTCAATGTGTTTGCTTCCCACTGCTCTGAATATCTCTCCTAAAGAAATCTGCATGCTATGAAAGGACACATTTTACTAGGTGCCCAAGATTTGATTGATCATATGTTTTGTGGAAAAAAAAAAACTAGGATATTATTAAGAACAGAAAACCTACCAAATTCCATTTTAAAAAGCAGTTATTTTGAAGTCACTAGAGAAATGCTGAATTAATGAATATAATTATTTGAGGTGCTCCTTGGTGGCCTCATGAAATTTTATTGTTGGATTTAATATTTCCCAACAGCCTACTGAAAGTATGGCCAATATTGCAACCTACTAAACACCTATTCTTTCTTCCAGAGTGAGTAGGTAAAATTTGAATTATAGAAACTCATTGTGAGAGCCAAGTCCATGTCAAAGATGAATGGGAAAAAAATACCGTTCGGTTATATGCCCTACCAACAGCTCTTTGCTAAAAGTATATGTTGTGAAATGAGGATGGGGGTAGCATTTAGTCCTAATGGGACATAAGACTAATGTCTGCATCCTAAGCAGGCTCTGTGATGAGAATACTTCCTCCCCTCTGGTACATGTTAACCAACTTGTAGGCTGATGCGTGGGCAGCCACTCTCCTTGGCTGGCCAAGTATCCACACATCCCCAATTTTCCCTTCACCTGAGTCCTTGTGGTGAGCCACAGTGAGTCAGGGAGGCAGAGGTCCTGAAGAGAAGCAATAGGGCTGCCAGGGAACCCTGCTCTGTGGCTTGCTGTAGCTGTGAGGTTGCCCAAACCATTTCATTCCATCCTGCGAGCTTCTGGCATGCCTGTCCTCCCCTCGTCCAGTTGCATAGTGTTTTAGCAGAGCCTCTCCTTCTCTGGCTCTAATGTGCCAAAAAGTGAAGTGAGTTCCCAGCATTCCTTGTTGGAGCCCATTTCCCTGTAGAAATACAAGGGAGGTAAGCCCAGGTCTATCTGCACAGCACCTGAGGGGATGCCTTATGTAGTTGCCAATGGGTCTTAGTCCCCAAACTACATTTCTGTGCTTGCCAATAAAAGGTGTTCTGAGGATCACTGTATAAGAAAATCCAGGGATCCCATATGTTCTCCAATGGGCCATTTTCTCTGAAGTTCAGCATTTATTAGTAAGTTGTGGATACATGCTTTTACACCGTACACAAGGCAAAGCTAGTGGGATGAGGAAAACACAAGTTATTGAACAGTGCCCAATTTTACTACTGGATCTTATGTCAGTAGTTCTGAATCCAAAAGCCTTGGGACCCAAGATCTGAGAAGTTCACTTGGTCCTCCAAGTTCAAACTATATAGAGGCTCCTGATCAAGTCCAAGTTATTCCCTGCAGGGCTCCACCTTTTATTGGCTGATGCCCTTTTCAGAGGCTAGCCTGAGAGGTGTCAGGCCCGTTCCTTCCTCACACCCATCAGGTAGATCCTTTGGGCCATTTATTAAACCCATCAGCCACCTACTTAAGCATCACTGCACAGGCTCTTAGGGAGATGTGAAGACATGGGCCTTGGCCTTAGTGGCTGGAAGCCTTGGGCTGTGCACACACCCAGAAAGTGTCCACCTGGAGCCTGTTTATACAAGTCGTCTGCCTCTAATGCTCAGGTTAGGAAAGTAAAAAGGCATCCATGAGGCCGGCTCTAGCTGTCAGGAAGGAATATGGCACTGGCACGTTTTAGCAAGGCTCTGAAGGGTAAGTGAACCAGCATTAGCAAATGTAGAGAAAGAAGGGAGCAGGGAGCTGTGGCTTTTTCTAACTTGACAAGGAGTAAGTAGTGTTCTGTTGCTGCCAAGTTCCCCTTCAGAAATGACATCCATGATTTTTATTTTCAAAGAAGGAAATAAGCAGTCTACATCTACGTGCTGTCCCTTACACGAGATCTATTTTTTCTTTCACGCTTGCTTCATCAAACAATGACTTAAAGAAAGACCAGAGAGAGAGCCTAAGCTGGATTTGCAGAAGCCCTCCGTTCCTGCCATCCCACCGAAAAAGCCTCGGCCACCTAAGACCAATTCTCTCAACAGACCTGGCGCACTGCCCCCAAGAAGACCAGAGCGACCAGTGGGCCCACTGACACACACAAGGTACCGTTGTGCTCTCACCAAGGCGGGCAGGCATGCAGCGAACACGGGGAGGAAGTGGGAGAAGTGGGAGTCAAGCTTCCCTTTTTACCCTCTAGCAAACTTACCTAAGACACCAGCCACTCACTACTTTCCAGGGTGGAAGAGGTACAAGATGTTGGCGAGCACACTGTGGGTCTGGGGATTAGTAGAGGACAGTTGATGCATCTTGTGGACCTGTTCACATGCAGGGTGTTTCCCTGGGCTTTGTTAAGAGCAAGGCCGGTTCGGCTGTCTTGCATACTGGAGGTGCAGGTGCTATACTCTCCTTCACCCCCTAGATATCCTGCTGTCCGTGTATTTGCACAGCTGGCTTAGCGGTATGCCTCTAACCCTCTAGCTGTTCTGGGGGCTCTCATGCTACACTCTAGGCTCCGTCTACTCTTCACTACAGTGCTTGCTGTAGAACCCAGGAGCTAGCATGACAGAGATATTCCTGGGATATATATCTCTGAGCTCTAAGACCCTCAAAGATAGTCCTAGCAACATGAACATTTCTTCAGTGGTTGACACACGTGTTCATAATGTAAAATTAGAGTTAGTAGTGTATGTCCATTTCAGAATTGAGATACCCACCTTAGAACAAGAAACTATTGAATTCTCTCCAGATGTTTAGCCCTTTCTTCCCATGCATACATGCATAATGCATGGCATACTCTGCCAAAGCAAGTCGGTGGCCCTGAGGTCTTCATCTTTCCTTGTCAATGCATTGAAATTTTGTTCTTATAAGCTAACTTTGCAGGATGGGAGTTGTGTCAGGCTTTTGAGCTCTTGTGTTGAAATCGGGCAGTCCTCAAGGCTTGAATCTCAGCCCACCTCGTAGGAGGATTGTGAACCTTGGCAGGTTGTTGTCTCTTTCACCTAACTTTCACCATCTGTAGATTGAGAATGATAGTGGAGTTCACTTTAATAATCCCCAAACACGGAGTACATACCTATAAAGCAACAGTATTTTCATTGTTGCCTATTGTGCTGTGTATACCATAGTAACGCAGGTGTTCATTTGAATTTTGTAAAAATTCAAATTCTGGTATCATACACATAGTATGCAGTTTATCATCTTAGCCATTTTAAATGCTTGGTTCAATGGCATTAAGCACATTGGCATCATTGTACAACCATTTCCAGAGCTTTTTTCCTCTTATAAAAGTACACTTCTGGGGCTGGAGAGATGGCCTAGCGGTTAAGAGCACCGACCGCTCTTACAGAGGATCCAGGTTCGATTCCCAGAATGCACATGGCGGCCGAGAACCGTCTGAAACTCCAATTCCAAGAGAACTCCAGTTCCAGGGGAATCCGACACCCTCTTCTGACCTCCGCGGCATTGCACAACACAGGTGCACAAAACTTGCATGCAGACAGTACATTCATACACATACGTAAAAAAAAAAAAAAAAAGTGCACTTCTACTCATTCAACAGCAGCTCACCATTGTACCTTTCCTACAGGCCCGGCAGCTGCCATTCTGCTTCCTATATCTACGATTTTTTTTATGTATCTTTTTGAGACAGGGTTTCCCTTTAGTCCCAGCTGGTCTGGAACTCGCTCTGTAGACCAGGCTGACCTTGAACTCACAGAGATCCATCTGCCTCTACCTCCCAAGTGCTGGGGTTAAAGGCGTGTGCCACTACACCCAGCGTATCTATGATTTTGACCCCTAGCCACCTCGTAAATGGAATTAAAGTGTATGAGTCCTTTTATGACTGCATGATGTCCTTATTGTTCAACTACGTGGGAACATGGCTTGCTTACTCATAATAACAAGAAATACTGCCCCCCCCACCACCACATGCACTGGAGACATTTTATGGTGTAGATGATTGCAAGGCATTCACATGCCTGTGTGCAGGATGCTGTCTGCCCAGCCAAGCACAGAGCTGTGGACATCTCCAGGGTGTATTAGCCCATGTGAGTAGCATTGCCTATCATTCTGTGGGTCTTTTACCAAGGTCCAGTCCAACCTCTGCTTCTGCGAAATAGCCCTCGAGGAAATGAATGGGACCATGGCCCCGACTGAGCTGGTCAGGTCCCTATATATCATGCCTTCTTCTATTGACAGATAATAAAAGGCCCTTTGCTCGCAATGGGGCCACTTGACAGCCCCCAAGGTCTTGAGCAATAGCTACATCTGTGGTGTGCTCAGCCCAGAAGCTAGCATATCAGAAGAAAAAATGTTATGCAAACTTAAGTGTTTCTGTAGAGAATCTGAGCTATCCAAACAGAGAGAAGATGTGGGGCAGGAAAGGTCATCCACCACGTCATGGCTGGCAAAAGAACAGCCAGTGCCACATGATGCCAAATCCTATTGGCGTTCAGGGGTCACACATATTTCAATAAACTCAATAGCACTTCAGAGTTGATCCTGCTGCTTTTCATAATGATTAATCAAAAGAGAAGTGGAATTCTCACCACTTTCTGTCCTCTGTAGTTAGCCTGGACCCTGGGGAAGCATGTCATCTGCACTGAGCATGCAGGGCCCCCTAGAGGTCAGTTCATCCCCTGCCTCTGCCTAGCTCCTCTCAGCATCCAGGTCTCATATCCATTTGTGAGATAAGAAGACAGGCCTCTAAGGCAGATGCACATGGGGGCTGTGTACAGAAGCTAATGGAAAGCATAAATTCTTAACACTGTATCATCTAAGCAGCCTGAGAAAAAGTGGCAAGCCCCTCACCCTCCTCACCCTGTGTGGCACTACTCTGCAGAGGAGTGAGGGGATGGAGGAAGAACCTCGGGTTCCTACTCAGACCAGGAAGGGGAGGGATTTGCCTCCCTTATAAAAGGTGTCACAGAATCACATAGACATCCATTCAAAGCAGATTGGTAGGCTTCATCTGCAAAGTTGCTGACTCAGAAGACTCAGTAAATATGAGCTAGATCTGGGAATTTTCATTCATTCATTCATTCAGATACAGGGGCTCATGTAGGCCAGACTAGCCTTAAACTTGCTTTCACTTTGAGGATATCCTTGGACTTATAATCCTCTCTCCTCCACCTTCCGAGTATCACAGGCTCACAGACTTTTATCACCAAGCCTGATTTGTATGGTGCTGGGAATTAAACTGAGGACTTTGTGAATGCCAGGCAGGTTCTCTACTAACTGAGCTACATACTCAGCCCTAGAGTTTTCTTTCTCTTTTAAAAATATTTTATTATTTTTATTTTGTGTGTATGAGCACCTTGCCTGCACATAAGTGCACCTGTGTTGTGTCATGCATTGCCCAAGGAAGTCAGAGGAAGGTGTTAGTTTCCCCTGGAACTGGAGTTACAGATGGTTGTTACATGTGGTTGCTGGAAATTGAACTCTGGTCTTCTGTAAGAGCAGCCAGTGCTCTTAACCACTGAGCCAGCTCTATAGCACCCGAGTTTGCATTTCTATTTTTTTCTTTCTGTTTTTTTTTTTTTTTTTTTTTTCCTGGTTTTGAAACAGGGTCTCTCTGGAGCCGCAGCTGGACTGGAACTTGCTAAGTAGACCAGGCTGCCCTTGAACTCACAGAAATCTGCCTGCCTCTGCCTCCTGAGTGCTGGGATCAAAGGCATGCACCAATATACCTGGCAGAGATTGCATTTCTCATAAGCTCCAGCTTCAGCTACTGCTGATGATGATGGACTTTAATCTCCACCTTGAAAACTGCTGTTTTAGGCTCTCCCAAGTTGGTGCTGGTGCTCATCGCTCTTCCCTTAGCCACTTCTCATGCACTTGCTGACATTTCCTGATTTCTATGCCCAGTCAGCACACCCTCCTCTGGAAGCCTTCCCTTACCTCATCATTGCTCTCTCCTCCAAATGCCTGACACCCCATGTTTAGCCTAGTGCTGGGCCCCATGCTGCGCCACTTGGGATGTGCCCACCCCCGGACTCCTTTACCGGATTTAAAGCAGATCAAGAGTGTGTTTTGTCATCTCCACATGCCTTATGGTGTCAAGCATATGGTAGTGGCTCATTTAACAAACATTTGTTGGATGCCATGATCCTTTATGGGGGGGGGTGGCAATGCTTATATTCTGTTCCATATTCCCTCTTCTGTCTTTGCAGCCTCTGTAGGACCTCTTTAGCATATATGCCTTACATTCTGAGAAGCATAGTATGCCATCGATTTTAAGAGGCAAATAAATTAAAGATCAAGGGAAGGCTCATTGCCCTTCTGTATCAAATGCACATTATATGTTTTGCTAAGCAGTTGCATTGGAAAATCATGGCATATATTGGTTCATGAACTTGCTTCATTCTGCCAAATTAATTGTGGTAGTAGTGTGCTAACTGTATTCAGGCAGTCTTGTGCCAGTGGTCCTCTGTAAAAAAAAAAGGGGGGGGCCACTATGTGCTGTGTGAAACCAAATCTATGCCAGGATTTACCTGACCAGATGGCTGGCAGGTTGATGGACACGCGATTAAATGAAAGGATGGGCACACACTCCTCGTTGGCAGCTCTTGCTGGGAGTGAGGCATCACAACTCCAGCTGATGTGTCTGAGCTGGGGTTTCTCCCCAGCAAGAAAGCTTGCTGCCACGTGGCACTTGGAGAAAGAGCTTGGCTTCTTTCTCATTAAATAGGAACGTGCATCTCTGAGGAAAAGGAAATAATGTAAGTTTAGGATGAGTTTATAGTCAGTTTTTAGATACATAGATTCAGTAAAGGCATATCAGGGCCCACTGTATGTGAAGCGCCATTCTGGATCTCAGTGAGGATGAGTCTCAGGTGTTGGCTGTTCAGTTCCCAGGAATTATAGCTAAGGATATCAGTAAGACATCAGCAAGAAGTTTGTGTCCAGCCTGAATAAGTGGAAGCACACGGTAAAGATCTGATATGATTGCTGTGTTCCTCTGATATTTCCACCCCACAGAACTAGTTAAAAATGTTCCTCCAATTTCTAGATGCTATTGGGTAATTTTAACATGAAAAGAAAAGACTTCATAAAGCATTTCCAAGACCAAGTGTAATGTCACACACCTTTAATCCCAGCACTTGGGAGACAGAGACAGGTGAGTCTCTGTGAGATCAAGGCCAGCCTGATCTATATAGTGAGTTTCAGACCTGCTAGTGCTACAGGAAGATCTTGTCTCAAAAAAAATCACCAGAATTAATGTTAAAAAAAATTCTAGGATGAGGGGATTTAGAGAGGTTGCTCAGTGGTTGGTGGTTAAGGGCAGTGGCTGCTCTTGTAGTTTCCAGCACGTATATGATGGCTAACAATGTCTATAACTCCAGTTCCAGGGGATCGAACGTCCTCTTCTGGCCTCTACAGCCATTGTACACACAGGGTGCACTTACATACATGGAGGCAAAACACTGATACATTTAAAAAATAAAAACTCAGCGATGAGTGGCAGGTGTGGTGGTGGTTCACATGCCATTCCAGGACCTGGAAAGTAGAGGCGGGAGCATCACAAGTCTGAGGCCAACCTGGTGAGAACCTAGATCACAAAACCAAAGCAAAAGAAACAAAAGATGATGACAAACTTTCCCTAGGCTGTATGTGCCTCCTCAGTTGTAGTCTGGGCCTTGGGGATCCCTCCGTTGCTATTTCATGGTAGGTTTAGCTGCCTCTACCCACCTCATGCAGCCTAACCTGTAAGAAAGGTGCTTGTGATCCAAAGAGCATTGTCTCTGTTTTTGCAAAAGAGATGTCATCATAGATTGAAACATAGATCTCTAGTATATACCTACGTAGGAAGCTTTCTTTGTACTGAACAGGTACCATGCAGCCCTGCTAAGAGAAGGGGAACACAGAACCTGCCTGCAGCCACTGTAGGGAGCTGGCCTCATGGCTCAGAGACCAGCCTGCTACATCTGTAGCCCGGCCTGAGAGGTCCTTCCACCTCAGGCCCTTAGCCTGGAACAATGAGACACGTTTCCCACTCTTGGCCATGATCTCCCACCTGCCCAGAGACCGCTGACTCCTGGACAGGAATTTCAGGCTGATGGCTGTTGGCCTATCTTCAGCCTATGTCCACTCACAACACCAGCTATCCAGGTTGGTGGTCCACACTGGAACCTCTTTCCAACCCACTGGCCACCCGAACAAAATGCAGGCCTGCTTTGGCCTGTATCACACAAAAATAAAAGAAAAAAACGATGGCCAGGAATTCTGTAATGATGATAATGGAGAATTCGATTTATTGCTTGCTACAGCCTGCTTTTATAAGTCAAATGATGTCAGCTCCCAGAGCAAATCACAGCCCCCCCCCCAATTCCACGCCACTGCACACCATCGCCCCACCCAGTTTTACGCACCTAGGCCACATTGTTTGCTCCTCCCTGGGGCGGGGTCAGAGAAATCCCCTGACTCCCATCCATGCAGTGCCCTGAGGGGTGCTAGCTGAGAACTAGCCCCCAATTCAAACTGGGTCTTCCTACATACCTACATCTTGATTTATGGATGTATATAGGCACACATAATTGTGTGTAATTACTGTTTAATGGTTTGTGTACTCATTTGCCTTCAATTGCTGTGTGACAAAACACTTTAACCAAAACCAACTTTGGGAGGAAAGCGTTTATTTGGCTTTCATCTCCTGGGTCACAGTGCATCACTTAGGGAGCCCAAGGTAGGAACTCGGCCAGGAACCTGGAGCACAGGCCATGGAGGCTACACAGGCCATGGAGGTATGCTGCTTACTGGCTTGCTCCTCTGGTCTGTGCTCAGCCTGCTTTCTTATGTAATACAGAACCACTTGCCCAGGGGCAGCACTGCCCACCGTGGGCTGGGCCCTCCCACATCACTCAACAATTAAGAAACTACACCACAGATATGGCCACAGGCCAGTCCAATGAAGGCAATTCCCCAATTGAGGCTCTCTCAACTCAAGTGTGTCAAGTTGACACTAAAGCTATCTAGAGGTTTTATTACCAGTTTAATAAAAATGGGTTCAGACACCTGTGGGATAAGATGTTAAGAGTTCCTAAGACTTTGCAGGAGGGTCCAAATGAAAAGAAAACATAGGACATGGAGGGGAGAAGCAGGTCGATGTCAGCTCCAAAAAGTGCATACAGTGAGAGACAGAAAACCAGAAAACTGCAGGGCAGAGCAGGCATTTGCCCTCAAAGGAAAGAGATAGAAGCAAGCCGGCTAGACCAAAGCAGGTTAATCCTCACCAACTCAGATACACTAAGTCAGAATCATTTTTCCTCTCCTTCTCAAAGAATAGGGGAAGCTAGATGAGGACTTTCCCCTGAGTTGGGAGAGTCTTTCCTGATTCTTGCTACAAGCTCTTGTGCTCTGAGTGGAGGGAGCAGGTAACTGGCAGGGACTAGTGTCCAGCGTCGTAATATAAGACATGGGGTCTCAGATGAAAGGGAGGGAAGCGCAGCTAGATGTTAGGAGGAAGTTAAGGCCAGCAAGGGTGAAATGGGAAAAGGTGAGGGCTGGAAGAGAGCACAGGAGACGGTGGCCAGGAGAGGTTAGTGCTGACAGTCTTAGAGGCGAGATTGTTCAGGGGATGAACCTATCCACGGTGGGCAGGGCCACGGATGTGCGTGACTGAAGGTGAATGAGTGAAGGTTGTAGGAGCTGGAGAAATCAGGGGGAGGAAGGGCAGTGTCGAAGATGCTTTACCCAGCTGGCCACCACAGAAAGATGCTCAGGAAGACGACAGTATCAGGAGAGGGGGAAGGCTAGGTTCTTCCAGCTAGGGTCCTCCCAGATAGATGGCAGTGTGTTTGGGGAATTTATGGCAGCCTGTGATAATAAAGGTTCAGCAGTTTGTTAGCAGACAGTGTAGACCTCAGAGGAGGATGAGAGCTTTTGAAAGAGGATGGGAGATAGGACCTTGAGGTTGCAATGATAGGACTACAGACAGAACCGGCTGGCTCTGTCTTGTGTCTGGAAGAGCTCAAGTAACAGCCTTCACTTTGGCTGGGGGCTGAGGACGTGAGGTCAGTGTGGGCTGTTCAATGAGGAGATTCTGGTTGTAGGGGACTTGTTTACAAAACTTCAAATCTCCTAGAGGTCACTGTCTGTGCATTGGATTTGGATGTGAAAGCAACTATCAGAGACATAATCTCAGGAGCGGGGGAGCTGAGTGGTTTGTCATGAGGATCTGGCAGGAGACCCGCTAATCTCCAAAATCCTTGCTACTTGGAGATGACCTGTTGCTGAAGAACTTATTTTGGCTCGTTATTTGAGGTCAGCCTATGGCTGCTTGGTTCCATAGAAGCAGGAGTGTGTGGCAGCAGAAAACTGTTCACCTCATGGTAGACAGGGAGCAGACACTGAAGAGGGGACTGAGGATATGAAATAACCTTCAAAGGCACCCCCTTAGATACCTGTTTCTTCTAGCTATTCCCCACCTTCCACAGTTCCCATAACCTCCCCAGAATAGCACCAAGAGCTGGGTACCAAGTTTTCAATGTATCATCCTGGGGGGGGGCATGAAAAAAAGTAACACCATGCATTCTTTCTGTGAAGGGGTTGAGGACTCTGTTGAGCGGATTGGAGGACAGCAGAGTGCAGTGCAGTGGAGTTGCATTTCTCTTGTGTGTATTAAGGCAGGAGCCCTGAATTTCAGTGAAACATGAGAGATAAGTGACTGATATACTCTGAGGCATTTTAGGTTGAGGCAAAGATTAAGTAAACACTTAGATACCAAACATAAACTAAGGGCTCAGAGAAGAGTGGCTATCTCTCTTGAAACCAACCTGCCAGCACAGAAGTTAATATTTTTTTTCAGATTGACTAAGGCATCCTGGCGGCTTGTGAACCAATGGTTACAACTTAGCAGGAAATTGGCTGATTACTCTAAGGTGTATAGATAGGCTCTGTTGATTACCAGTAGAAATTATTAAAGAAGACTCCTGGGCTAGGCATGGTGGTGCATGCCTTTAATCCCAGAACTTGGGAGGGAGAGGCAGGCGGATCTCTGTGAGCTCAAGGCCAGCCTGGTCTACATAGTGAGCTCCAGGCCAGCTGGGACTAAAGGGAGACCCTGTCTCAAAAAAAGACCAAAAACAAAAAAAAAAGAAGACTCCTTTGCTCTTATTAGGTATAAGTGAACCTGTTGCTTAAAAAGGAAGAAAAGGTTAATGTCTGTAGTCCTATCATTGCTACCTCAAGGTCATATCTCCCATCCTCTTTCAAAAGCTCCCATCCTCCTCTGAGGTCTACGTGATTGTTCCATTGTTTTCCTTATTATCTTCAAGTTGAGATGAAGGCCTATCTTTAGAGACTTGAGGAGGTACATCTTGAATGTGGATCACAATTGGCTTGTAGATGGTACTTAGAAGTATGGAACGGATATGATCCCATCAGGAGATCATGGAGAAGAGGAGGAGAGAATAGAAATTATTGAAGGGGGGAGCCATTTTTAGGAAGAAGGGCCAGGCGCCATGACAAAGTGTAGAAAGGGTATAGTTTCGGGCTGGAGAGATGGCCTAGCGGTTAAGAGCACCGACCACTCTTACAGAGGACCCGGGTTCGATCCCCAGCACCCACATGGCAGCCGAGAACTGGCTGAAACTCCAATTCCAGGAGAACTCCAGTTCCAGGGGAATCCGACACCCTCTTCTGACCTCCGCGGCATTGCACGACACGGGTGCACAAACTTGCATGCTGACAGTACATTCATACACATACAGAAATAAATAAAATTAATAAAATAATTTTAAAAAGGGTATAGTTTCATGAAAACTAGAAGCATGGTTCTCACACTTGGTGTACATTAGCATCACCTAGGTTTAGGTCTAGAGAAAATGAGGAAGTGGGTGGAGCCTGTGTGCATTTGACTAGTGAGAGAAATTGGATATGGAAAAAGATGGGAAATGGCTGCTAGGTATGGGTTCAGTGAGGAGAGGGTTCGTGTGTGAGGGTTTTGTTCTTCTTTTAACTAATAGTCATCATGTGCCTACATTTAGCCAGGCCCCCTTTAGGTAGAAGTATACTTTGATCAGGCTAGACTCAATTCCTGCCTACTTACTGTTTGCTTGGCTAACCCAGCTCTTGTATGGACCCTCTGACCTTAAACGAGGTGCTTATTTGTCTCAGTCTCCATTTTTTGCACTGCTCAATGGCCCATTGCTGAGGTGTGGAGAGTATAAACAAGCAATTATACCTTAGGCCCTAACTCCTGGCCTGGCAAAAGGAGAGATGTCACCAAATGTGTGCACTATTTTTTTTCTCTCCCTTGAATGAGTTAGATGGAAGAGGTTTCCCATATAGTGACAAGCAGGTCATGTTCTGGAATCTTAGTGCATGGGAATACCTCCAGGGACTGGAAGCAAACACAGTGTCCCCTAGAAGCTGTGGCAATGTCAGGACTCAAAAGAAGCTGGGAACCGAGGGAGGGCAGAGAATTGAAGATGTCTACGAATATCAGAGGGTGCAGTGCGATTACCTCTGCTACAGCCCTGTCTATATTTTTTTAAGATTTTTTTTAATTTAATTTTTATTTTTGTATGTGTATGAATGTACTGTCTGCATGCAGGTCTGTGCACCCGTGTTGTGCAATGCCGCAGAGGTCAGAAGAGGGTGTCAGAATTCCCCTGGAACTGGAGTCAAAGATGGTTCTCAGCCGCTATGTGAGTGCTGGGGATTGAACCCGGGTCCTCTGCAAGAGTGGTCGGCGCTGTTAACTGCTAGGCCATCTCTCCAGCCCCAGCCCTGTCTATATTACTTGATGACTTCATTACATTTGTGTATATATATATATATATATATATATATATATATATTCCTTCTTCTTTCCATGTAGAATGAATTTTATTTGCTGCTTCAAGAACCAATTGTAGCGATAGGATTTAGCCACCAATGATGTACCGGGGTGGGGGTGGGGAAGAGAGAAGAAGAAATAATAGAAAGGAGAGAAGAGAAGAGAAGAGAAGAGAAGAGAAGAGAGAGGTGGGGAGAGGGAACCATTGATTTCCATCATGCTTTTCCCACGGGGTGTTCTTTATGCCCATGTTATACAACACCCATGGAGACCAGAAGAGGGTGTCAGATCCCCTAGAACTAGAATTATGGATAGTTAGCACCATGTGAATACAGGAACCAAACCTGGATCTTCTACAAGAGCAGGAAGTGCTCTTAAATGCTGAGCCATCTCTCTACCCCAGGCTATTTTTTAATGCTCTTCATCCAAGTGGCACCCCACAAAGTATTCTCACAACTGTACAGTGAAGAGTTCTCTCTTCTCCGTAGACACCGGCCAGGTGCGTTTATATACATACTTCTTTAGACCCCCTTGCTTGTCTTTGACACAGTAAGCTAGGGGACTAGAGATGAAGCCTGTCAATGACATCATTCTTTTTGCCTTCTGGGGTTGCTGGGCTTGTCATGCCCTAGCTGGACTCTGAAGGGAGGCCTGCTTCCAGGTGTCCTTACAGAGTTTGTACCAAGAACAGACATTTGGAGTGGAGTTGACTGTGCTATGCCCCATCACCTTCTATAAATAGCAGAGCTTGTTTGTATTCATCTGGACAATGACATGCGATGCAAGGGGAGCGCTGCCAGGGAAACGACTCTGGTTTCTGCTTCTGTGCTCCTAGCATTGCTTGGGTAGTTTATACTTCACTGGGAGCACTTTTGCAGTCCCATAATATCTGTGCTACCTGGGACATGTTTCAGCTCTAAGGAAGATGTAGAGACTCCAGGATCTTAGCCTTTTGAATGTATTTCTGGGAAAGGCTAGAGAAGTCCTCCATCTGATGAACAAAGGAAATCTATTTTCTTCCATTCTGATGGAAGGATCCAGCTTCGAGGGCATTTATTTGCCACATCCCAGGGCAGAATACCCTGAACTGCTCACAGACGTGCTGAGCCCTCTTTCCATTGTTACTCTGAGAGAAAAATAAAATCTGGAGCATAAAATATGTTCATGTGGAGGCTCATTTATATTATTGCCATCCCAAATATGGTAAGAAAAGATTGGGCTAGGCATCAGAAGCTTCCATCTGGTTCCCGTTCTCCTGTCAGTCAGCTGCCTGGCCTTGTGCACTTCCTTCCTACCCTGTGAGCACACAGGACTTTTGCTTGTAATAAAGTGTGGGCTCGAGCTGGCTAGTCCTTGTCCAATTTTCACAGAGCTAAGGTCAGAGATATTAGAGTGGGTAGCCAGGGTTGAAGAGGAAGTAGCTCAGTCTTCTTAGCCTTTATATCTTGGATATATCACTGGACTGAGACCTTGGGGATAAGCAACAAGACCTTGTGCTTTTACATTAGAAAGAAGACAGGATAACTCAAGAGGTTTCTCTGTGATGTCACATACGACATGTGCAAGCAAGTGTCGTTATGAGTTCAAAGCTCCCAGGGGGGCTGAGAGGAGGTGAAAATTAGGAGACACACTGTGTGCTTCAATGGTTACCTGCATATGGACAACAGAAATTTAAAAAATATATATTTTCCAGCCGGGTGTTGTCCCAAACACCTTTAATCCCAGCGTTCAGGAGGCAGAGGCAGGTGGATCTCTGTGAGTTCAAGGCCAGCCTAGTCTACAAAGTGAGTTCCAGGATAACTGGGGCTGCAGGGAGACCCTGTCTCAAAAAGACAGAAAAAAAAATCTTTTCCTTTGGGCTGGAGAGATGGCTCGGGTGTTAAGAGTACTGGGTGTTCCTACAGAGGATCTGGGTTCTGTTCCTAGCACCCACATGGTGGCTGACAACTGTCCAAAATTCAAGTTCCAGGGGATCTGACCCTCTCTTCTGACCTCTGCAAGCATTGCACGATATAGGCGCACTTACATACATGCAGGCAGTATACTCATGCCCATAAAATAAAAACAGTAAATTAAATATATTGTTAAATTTCATCCTTTCTCAATGTTCCCCACTCCTTGCCCAATAGCTTTGTCTGTTGTTGTTGTTGTTGTTGCTTTATTTTGATATCTAAAGCCCAAGCATTCACATTGTGTTAGCACATCCTTTGGAAAGAAGGGGGCTACCCAAGGAGTCATTATATGGATTTGAAATCTTGTTCAGTAGGAACTCTCTGTCTTTCTTTATCCCAACATGCCTCCCTAAGATTGGTGGCTTCTTGGTGGTGTTGTAATGCTTTTAATGCTGCCACAGATTCGTTTGTGTGCTTCCTTGGGCTTCCTGTGTACTTCAACACCATTTCCATCCCACGTGTCTTGGCTTAACTGTCCCAGCTTGGGCTAAATTAGGCCTTGTCACTGGCTGAGTTCATGTTCTCAAGGGATGCACACTGTTATGCAGTTTCCACACTCTGATCTCTGCATAAGCCCTGTGTTACAGCTCAAGTCTGAGTGGGAAGAACTGGTCCCACCAGGTGCATGATTTTTGTTTATCATTAGCACTTCTTAACTCAAGATGCAAAAATTATTTATCCAGTTGGTAGTGAGCTAGCATGATGCAGACAACCTGATTGATGACTCACTGTCCCCAAGGCTAGGTCCTCAGCCTGGAAGACCAAGAGGCTGAGTAATAAAGCAGCTTCAGTAGAGACAAGTGGATTAGGAGTTCAAGATCATTCTTGTCTACCTAGCAAGTTGAAGGCCACCCTGAGATACAAGAGATCTTTTCTATCAGTCAATCAATCAATCAATCAATCAATAAGTGAAGATGGAGGGATGGCTCAGCAATTAAGAGCACTGGCTGTTCTTACAAAAGACCTGGGTTCAAATCCCAACAGTCACATGGCTGCTAACAACCATCCATAACTCCAGTTCCATTGGACCTGACTCCCTTTTCTGACCTCTGCAAGTATTGCATGTCATGGGTGCACATACACACATCCAGGCAAAACATTCATACACATGAAATAAAAATAAATAAATTGGGGCTAGAGAGATGGCTCAGCGGTTAAGAGCACTGACTACTCTTGCAGAGGACCCGGGTTTGATTCCCAGCACCCACATGGAGGCTAAGAACTGTCTTTAACTCCAGTTCCAGAGGAATCCGACACCCTCTTCTGACCTCCACAGCATTGCACGACACGGGTGCATCAACCTGCATGCAGACAGTACACTTATACACATAAAAAAAATAATTAAAAATGAATAAATAAGTGAATCAATGAGATAGCTTAAAGAAATGTTCAAGATTTGGGGCTCTGCAATTAGATTTAGTAGGTTCAAATCGAGATCTCGTCACTTTATTACTTTTCTGACTTCTCATTGACAAGTGCCCTAACCTTACTGAGCCTCAGTTTCTTTCTCTGTATAATGAAAATTAGGGTGTTCCAGGAGTGGTTCCCCAAGAAACAGACTCTATACCACCAGTATATGAAGCTACGTCATATAGTTCCACACTCGGGGAAACAAGAAGGAAACAGGATTGGGCAGCAAGTCAGGTTTTAATAGTGGCCCAACAAGCATCTACCAAATCCATGAGGAGATTGGAGCTAAAATGGTCTAGAAGATCTGTCCTAGATTGTACTGAAGTCTCTGAGACTCTTACCCTAGGGCGTAGACTGCTTAGGATAGGGAGCACCCTGTCCAAGAAGGCCGTCTACAGCCAAGGCTGTCTGCAGCCAAATCTGTCCCGGGAGGCTGAAACCTGGAAGTTGCCCATGACAGTGCTGTTAGCAATGGAGGTGACATACTTCAAGGGGCTCCCAAGGGGAGTGTGTGAGGATGGAATACTTTGTCCATGAAAGATGCTATCCTAAGTGCTTAACATGTTGACCATTGAGCAAGCAGTAGCTGCCACTGTTATTTTCATCAAAGGATCTGTTTCTCACTGTTTGGGACATTAAACTGCTCAGACCCTTGTCTGTGATTTAGCTTCCACTTACCTATCATGCAAATCATATGTTTTAAGTGTCAAACTAAAACTACTCAGAAAATTGTGTGGGAATAGGATCATTTTTATTTCCAACAATTAAAAAAATGAGCCTGAGCAACCTAGTTCTGTTGCATTTGGCTAGATGATGCTACACACTGCCAGCTAGCCCCTGTGTTCTCCTTTTACAATTGCTGTAGGCATAGAAATTCACCAGACAAAAAACACTAGCAGGAGCCAGTAAATGACAAAAGGATGAGCCCTTTCCCTTTTCCTTCCAGTTCAATAATACCCTTTTTGCCAAAATGGTTCCCTTGTGTTAGCAGACTGGGGGAAGATGGAGCTCATGGAAAACTGCATTCTCATTGGGTATCAGCTACTCCAGACACGTGCTTTGGTAAATTTCAGAAATTCTGGCATTTTTCAGAACTGAAATTCATTAGCATTGTTGTAAAGAGGCTATAAATATAGTGAAAAGCATTTACAAATAGACATTGTAAAATGCTTACACACCCACAGTCTGAACACTGTCAAAACACCAGCTGCAGCCTCCCTACTTGGAAGGCTCAGAACTTTTTTTAAACTACACCTACTGTGTTTTCAAAATAGGCTTGCTTCTGGCCCTAGATAGAAGAGCATTTCAACTGAAATCCAGGTCTGGTTCTTGGTGTGAGGGATCAGAGCTCAGTTAGAGAGGACCAAAATCCCAGTTTCCATCTTTTCCAATTATGGCATGTGTTCTAGAATCTGAGGAGAAGACGCTTGGGCATAGTTAGTTCCTGTTTCTTTAGGGTGGTTCCTCAAGCTTTCAGAACCTGCAGGTAAATCCTGGAAATGTGAAACTGTTCCTGAGGCAGAAGCTTTCCCTGACAAGAGTTTTTCCAGTTTGTTTTTTCACTCATATGATACTGTTTATAAGTCTAACAGTTTTGAAGCCCAAATACCATTTACATCAACAGTTTTCCATTGAAGGCCACTGTAGTGGAATGTTTAGTTCTTTGGGACTTTTCAAACAGGGATGTTGTATTCATTTGTGTGGGGTCCTGTCGTAACAGAATACCAAAGGCTGACGGGGCTGGAGAGATATATTAGTGGTTAAGAGCATGGGCTGCTCTTGCAGAAGACCAGAGTTCAGTTCCCAAAACCCATATGACAGCTAACAATTGTCTAACTCCAGTGGAACTGTTGTACTAGCAGGGAGACATGACAAGATATACCTCTGCATGGTCTGGAAGAGATGGCTTAGAGGTTAAGAGCACTTAATGCTCTTCCAGAGGACCCGAGTTCAGATTCTAGTATCCACTTTGGGTAGCTCACAACCACCTATAACTCTAGCTCCCAAGGATATGATCCCTCTTTTTTCTTTAATTTTTTATTTATTTCTGTATGTGTATGAATGTACTGTCTGCATGCAAGTGTGTGCACCCGTGTCGTGCAATGCCGCGGAGGTCAGAAGAGGGTGTCGGATTCCCCTGGAACTGGAGTTCTCCTCGAATTGGAGTTTCAGACAGCTCTCGGCCACCATGTGGGTGCTGGGGATCGAACCTGGGTCCTCTAAGAGCGGTCAGCGCTCTTAACTGCTAGGCCATCTCTCCAGCCCCGGATATGATCCCTCTTCTGAACTCTGCAAGTCCCTTCACACATGTGGCAGACACACACGTGACAGACCCACACAACACACATTCACACCTGTAGTTTTATTTTTTATTGAAATTTGTGAATTTCATTCAATATAGTTTTATGGTATTTATATCCCCTCCCTTTATTATCTCCACTCAATTTAATGTATTTTGTTTTATATATAATAGATTATATATAATAGATTATATATAATAGATTATATATAATAGATTTATATATAT
>VZQC01007525.1:1145030-1226563 GCA_009823505.1 Rhizomys pruinosus
TTATGGATCAAAAACTCTTGATGGCATTTCAGAGGTAACTAGCCCAGCAGTCATTGTGTTGTCAATGAACCCATGTTCCAGAGAGATTAAGTAACCTGGCTAGGGCATACAGGTGATGACAAGCAAGTTTAGATGTATTACTCTTGGTTCGGACTTCTAAGTTGAAGATTCATCATTCCACAAAGCTCGAGTGATTTCCAGGAGAGATAACTGCATGGGACACCTGTGTTTGGGATAATTTTTTTTTGTCTTCTCAAGACAGGGTCTCCCTGTAGCCTCAGCTGTCCTGAAACTCACTTTTTAGACCAGGTTGGCCTTGAACTCCCAAAGATCCGCCTGCCTCTGCCTCCTGAGTGCTAGGATTAAAGGTGTGTACCACCATGCCTGGCTTGGAGATAATTCTTTTTTTTTGGGGGGGGGATAATTCTTAAAAGAGAGTTTGTGGGCCTAGGCTCAGGCTGTGTCACCTTTTACTGTAGCAATATTGTTAGAAAGAAATGAGCAATAATATGAACTACCTGTATTATATGAGTCTTTACTCACTCTTAGTAAAAGCAAACTTTAGATGGAAGGAAAATATCACCTATAAACTTATTCCAGAAATGACTACTATTAACATTTTAAAGTATTTCTCCCCCATTTTTTCCTATGTATGATTAGGATAGTTTTGGCACTCTTTCATGGATGTGATCATATAGAAGATCATAAAACTTTATGTCTTGGAGAAAATTGCATTTGTTGTGCAAATATATAATGCATTCCCTTCTCAAAATATTCAGCCCATGTTCATGGATTCCATATGTATTTTTCAGAAACTGAGTTAGGTGGTTAAAAATCACTGCTCAAACTTCCCAGGAATAATTACCATAACTATTCTTCTAGTCCTAAATAAAAAATCCTCTTGCTTACATATCAGGAAGGCATGTGAGTTGTATGTATGTTGCATTGTGGCATTGTTAACCTGCCTTTGTTCTCTAACATAATATAAGCATTCGTTCATTTTAGAATAAACTTGTTTCTGAGCATCATTTTTTTTTTTTTTTGTCTTTTCGAGACAGGGTCTCCCTGTAGCCCCTGCTGTCCTGGAATTCGCTCTGTAGACCAGGCTGGCCTTGAACTCACAAAGATCCGCCTGCCTCTGCCTCCCAAGTGCTAGGATTAAAGGCGTGCGCCACCACGCCCGGCCTGAGCATCATTTTAATACCTCATAAAAGTCCATCAGATACCACAGTTTATTCAAGTGTTCCCCATTCATGAAATATTCTTGTTTTTTTTTCAATTTTTCTTCATTCCAAACAATCAACACTGCACTGAACTCATTTGAATATTTCAGACTATTTCTTTCACATACTCTGAACTATGGCTCAGAACTGAATCTAAGCATATGAATTTCTTAAATCGATATATACTCTATTCTTAAATTTTACTGAATTTTACTCTGTGCTGTTCCACGAAGGTTTTGAATAACTTTCAAAATTTCACATTATGCTAGGTGAAATAGGCCAGGAACATAGAGGATCTCACTTATATGTGGAATCTAAAAGTATCACATTCCTAGGAGTAGAGAGAAAAATGGTGGTTACCAGGAAGTGGTAGGAGGCAAGTGGGGAGGGAAGGGGGAGACACTGCTCAGAGTTTTAGTTAAGAGAAATAAATCTTGGTGACTCATCACACAACACGGTGATTATAATAAATTATAAATAATACTGTATACTTCAAAACAGCCAAAAGAGAGGACTTGAAATGTTTTGATCACAGAGATGATATTTGAGATTATAGGTAAGCCAATTAACCTGATTCGATCAGCCTGTGATGTACACATGTGTTGAAACATCACATTATACCTCTCTCTCTCTCAGTTGTGGCCTTCTCTGTTCATCACAATCTGTTCTGTGAGGAAGCTTCACATAGTTCTGCTATGTTCCATGGACCTTAAGTGTAGAGGTTCCACTGTAGATGTGTCACTTAGTGCTAGGCATCCCTCAGACACATATTCTCTGTGTGTAACCAGTTGGAGAACTCTGTAACGGCCTCCATCTGTTACAAAAAGATTCTTTAATGAGTGGTATATGATATACTTGTCTGTAAATATAAGGATCCATATTTAGCATACAGTAAGAAATTTCATTTGTCTAGAGATAATACCAGAGATAGGGTTTTCTCTAGGATTATGACCTCTCTGGACATCTGTATTTTGCTGTATTTACTGTGCCACCCATGTGAGGGCTTTACCATGCTGACCCAATCAAACAAAAACTCAGGGCAAGGGAAATGGACAACAGGCCCCAACCCTAGCCGAGAAGCTATTGGCAACTGATTACTGCTGGGTGAGGGAGAGAGTCTAGATAGGCTGACTAGACAGACTCCAATGTATGAACTTGAACAAAGGGACATCTGGTTACAAATGCTTGATTGTCTAGGACTTAACATATATGACAGCGTTCATGAAATATGAGGGGTATGTATGGGGGAGGGAAGTCTAAATTTTATTAAGATGAAATGCACAAAACTCAAAAATATTTAAAAATACATATATGCAATTACTACATGTTGGTTAGAATAGTTAAAAAAAAATGGAAGACCTGAGTTCAGATCCCTAGCACCCACATAAGCTGTGCACTGTTGTAGCTCCTGTGCTGGGAGAACAGAGGCAGGTGGATCCCTGGAGCTCATTGGCCAGCCAATTCAATGAGATGGCTTGACTCAAAAATAAACTTGGGATCAATCAAGGAAGACACTCTATGTCATTTCTCTTACTGTTTGAAAACTCTGACCAAAAGCAACTTGGGGATGAAAGGGTTTATTTCCTGAAGAAAGTCAGGGTAGGAACTTGGATGCAGGAACTGAAGCAGAAAACCGACTAAGGAACAGTGCTTACTGCCTTGCTCCCCTCACTTGCCCAGCCACTTTTCTGAAACATCTCAGGCCCACCTCCGCAGGGATGGCACCACCCGCAGTGGCCTGTGGCCCACCTACGTCAATTAGCAATCAAGAAAATGTTCACGGCCACGGCCACAGGCCAGTCTGATGGGAGAAATTCCTCACCTGAGGCTTCCTCTTCCCAGTTGACTCTAGTTTGGGTCAAGTTGAAAGAAATGAACCAGCACACCCAATAGCTACCTCTGGCTTGCACAGTGTACACACCCACACGAATACATATGTACACTATACACATGCACAGATATATCTCTAAACTAAAACAAAAGGCTGGAAAATTATATCCAAAAGAAAAACAAATACAAATAAAAAAAATTCAAAATATACAAATATATGTATGTATGCATAAATACAAATTCTTATAAAAATCAATTTTGTCATTGCCATAAGAAACACAAATATTTGAGTACTCTGATGATCAAACTACAGTGCCGATGAAATAATGTTAAACAGGCATAAAAACATAGATCTTGGCCTTGATTAATAGATTAGGGTCACCTGCAGCCAAAGGACAAGTCCACCATTATTGTTAATTAATGCTCAATAATATAATTTCCTCTTTGTTTCTAGCAACTCGCTAAGTGAAAACTCATATCCCAACTATTAAAATGTCTGATAATCAGACCCTGAATCCAGATATCATGGGCAAATGAACAGAAGGAGAAACCTAATAAATGGACACTTTGAAACCCTTTCAAGAAATTCTAATGGAGTTTTAAATTGGACATTTAAATTCACCCTGTTCATATTTCTCCTGGTCCCCTGACTAAATCATGTACATAACTACTCCTGCCTTAATTTTGCTTTCATGAGCAATGATCAAGGATTTTTTTCCCCTATACTTATGCTTGGGGGTCTTTTTAGATTGACCTTCTGAATGGGGGATACCCCAGTTGCCACACCAATGTCCCTTTTCAGCATGGAAGAAGTAAGAGCATTCAGCATCCAGATTCCCTTCTGGTGATTGGGGTAACTCTTTTCAGGGGGTGTATAACTAAACAGGAGCTAGAAATTGAGTAGGCAGTTTAGGGATGAGAGCCTCCAAATTAACCAGACTCTCTCAGTTGAGATCTCAAGGCTTCCTAGACTATCCAGTAAACAGATATACTTCTGGTAGCCTTAAAAGAGCAAGAAAAGAAGAATGAAAAGAAAGAGAGAAGGAAAAAAAAAAGAAATTTACTTACCAAGCCATGCAGATTGATTCTTTGTTTCACCAGAATAAGAAATGGAAATCCCCCTTTTTTGTTTTTGTTTTGTTATTGTCATTTTGTATTGTTCCTGTTTCCTATGAAAAGAAAAAAATAAAATAATAAAAAATACAAAGCTGATGTTTATAAAAAAAAAAAGAATAAAATAGATGAGTGATAATGAAATGGAAGTAATAGTAGAGCAGCAGTAAAGCCCAAGATACCCTGAGTACAGTAATGGACAATGGACGGTTTTACAGTCCCTTTGAGATAGGCTCATATTTGATTAGCAACTTCCAGCTGTCACCTCAACTGAATGACACAGCAGCTCTAGGATTGACAGTAACAAAAATATATCATGAAACCACATTTTCCAAAGCAGCCAAGTTCTGAAATACATGTGATTAACTCAGAAGCGAACCTCCTCCTCAACAACAGCTTATTTGATGTACTCCTCAGCCACCCATCAGGATGTCAGTTCAAACCATCTTGCCTTTAGATGGGTTCCAGAAACATCCCTCCCAGGATATTAAAGTCCAAGTATGCTTAAGCCCTTCATATAAAATGGTGTAGTAATTACATATAACCTATGAGGTCCTCCCTTGTACTTTACCTCATCTCAATTACTTATAATAATGGTATATTGTAGATGTCATCCTATGTCCTTACACTGTATTCTTTAGGGAATGGTGACAAGAAAAGTATGTGTTCTGTACATGTGCATTTTCCCCCTGGATATTTTCATTTCTTTTTATTTTAAATTATATATACGTGTGTGCATGTGTGTGTGAGCATGTATGTGTGTGTGTGTGTGTGTGTGTGTGTGTGTGTGTTCATTGGTATATATACATAAGTTACACCCCTGATCAGATCCCCTGGAGCTGGAGTTACAGACAGTTGTAAGCCACAAAACATGGGTTCTGGGAACTCAGAACCTCTTCAAGAGCAGCATGTGCTCTTAACCTCTGAGCCATCTCTTCAGCCCTTTTATTTAAAACAATACAATTCTGTTTATTTATTGCAGTACTAGAGATTGAACCCAGGGCTTTGGGGAAGCTAGGCAAGAGAGAGCTCTACTGTACTACACCCCCAAAAGAAATGTTCTTATTTTTAATTAACTCAAAATTAATTATACATATTTATGGCTATATTATGGTATTTCAACACACTTGTATAATGTGGCATGATCATATCAGGATAATTGGCATATCTATCATTTCAGATATTAATCATCTCTTTGTATTGGCAATATTCAAAACCCTATTAGCTATTTTGAAGTATTCCAATAGTTATTGTCCACCACAGTTATCTTGACATAGTATAGAACATTACAGGTTATTCTTCATGTCCACTTATAGCCATGGATCCATTAACTATCTTCTTCCCATCTCTCTCTTCTATATAGTCTTGCTAGGCTTTGCTGATCACTTCGGTTTTCTATCTCCTTTTTTTTCTATTTCTTTGAGTTAAGTATTTTGGCTTCCACATGTAAATGAAAACATTATATTTTTGCCATTATGTGCCTAATTTATTTCACTTAACATAATGTTCTCTAGTTTGATCCATGTTTCTACAAAAGAAAGGGTTTTATTCTTCTGTACACCCTGCAATGCTGGAGACAAACACAGAGCCTTATGTGTGGTAGGCAAGTGCTCTACCACTGAGCCACATCCCCAGCCCTTCAATCATTTTATGGCTGAGTAATATTCCATTGAATATGTATGCCACATTTTCTATGTCCAGTCACGAAAGTTAATTCCAGGTCTTGGCTGTTGTGAGTATATTGCAATGAATGTGAAAATACATATGTATCTTCAACATGCTGATTTCAATTCTTTTGGCTCTATACCTAGAAGTGGCTAGATCGCATGATAGTTCTATTCCTAGTTGTGTTTTTCTCTCTCTCTCTCTCTCTCTCTCTCTCTCTCTCTCTCTCTCTCTCTCTCTCTGTGTGTGTGTGTTTGAGGATCCTCCATAGTATTTTCCATAGTGACTGGACTAATTTACATACATTCATAATAGTATATGAGTTTCCCATCTCCAAATCCTTATCAGCATTTGTTAATTCTTGGGCTTCATAAAAATATTGTGTGTATATGTGTGTGTGGAATCATCTTTATTTCCACCTTTATGTGAGTTCCAGGGATTGAACTCAGGTCACCAGGCTTTCATGGCAAGTGCCTTCTACCCAGTGAACCATCTCACCTACCTCTTTTTTTGTTTCTTTTTAAACATTTATTATTTTTTTAAATTTATTTAAATGTATGTTTTGCTTGCATGTAGATAAGTGCGCCACATGTATCCAATGCCTTTGAAGGCCAGCAAAGGGTGTCAGAGCCCTGGAACTGGAGTTACAAATGGTTGTTAGCTGCTCCGTGGATGCTAGGAACTGAACCCAGGTCCTCTGCAAGAGCACCCAGTGTTCTCAACTGCTGAACCATCTCTCCAGCCCCCTATTCATTTTTTTTCTTTAGGTGGGATTTCACTCATGATGTATCCCAGGATAGAGCCAAATTTGTAGCCCTCTTGCCTATGTTATATANACCAACAGTTATCTTGACATAGTATAGAACATACAGGTTATCTTCATGTCCACTTATAGCCATGGATCCATTAACTATCTTCTTCCCATCTCTCTCTTCTATATAGTCTTGCTAGGCTTTGCTGATCACTTCGGTTTTCTATCTCCTTTTTTTTCTATTTCTTTGAGTTAAGTATTTTGGCTTCCACATGTAAATGAAAACATTATATTTTTGCCATTATGTGCCTAATTTATTTCACTAACATAAGTTCTCATAGTTTGATCCATGTTTCTACAAAAGAAAGGGTTTTATTCTTCTGTACACCCTGCAATGCTGGAGACAAACACAGAGCCTTATGTAGTGTAGGCAGTGCTCTCTACCACGGAGCACATCCCCAGCCCTTCAATCATTTTATGGCTGAGTAATATTCTCTTGTATATGTATGCCACATTTTCTATGTCCAGTCACGAAAGTTAATTCCAGGTCTTGGCTGTTGTGAGTATATGCAATGAATGTGAAAATACATATGTATCTTCAACATGCTGATTTCAATTCTTTTGGCTCTATACCTAGAAGTGGCTAGATCGCATGAAGTTCTATTCCTAGTTGTGTTTTCTCTCTCTCTCATCTCTCCTCTCTCTCTCTCTCCTCTCTCTCTCTCTCTCTCTCTGTGTGTGTTGGTGTTTGAGGATCCTCCATAGTATTTTCCATGGTGACTGGACTAATTTACATACATTCATAATAGTATATGAGTTTCCCATCTCCAATCCTTATCAGCATTTGTTTAATATCTTGGGCTTCATAAAAATATTGTGTGTATATGTGTGGTGTGAATCATCTTTATTTCCCACCTTTATTGTGTTCCAGGAGATGGAACTCAGGTCACAGGCTTTTTGGCAAGCTGTTTCTTACCCAGTGAACCATCTCACCTACCTCTTTTTTTGTTTCTTTTAAACATTTATTATTTTTTTAAATTTTATTTAAATGTATGTTTTGCTTGCTGTAAGACAAGTGCGCCACATGTATCCATGCCGTTCCGAAGGCAGAACAGGGATGTCAGCCTGGAACCTGGAGTTACAAATGGTTGTTAGCCTGCATCGTGTGGGAAACTGAACCCAGGTCCTCTGCAGAAGCACCCAGTGTTCTCAACTGCTGAACCATCTCTCCAGCCCCCTATTCATTTTTTTCTTTAGGGGGATTTCACTCATGTTGTATCCCAGATGAGAGCCAATTTGTACCCTTGCCTATGTTTATTATATATATATATATGTGTGTGTGTGTGTGTGTGTGTATTTGTTAGTAGCTATGCTAACTGATGTGAGGTGAGAGCTCACTATTTTTTGATTGCTATTTTCCTGATGATTAGTGATGCTGAGCAATTTGTTGTGTGCTCGTTGGTCTTTTGTGTGTCCTCTTTTGAGAACTGGCTTGCTCTGGTCATTATGGCTTTATTGTTGAGTTGTATAGTCCAGTGTTATCGAATCAGTGTATGCAGAACTTGTGGAAAGTTGACTGTACCTTCAAATGAGTAGCTGTTAGGCTTCTGACCATGAAGTGTGTTGAAATAAATTGCTTCCACCCCACCATTCCTTATGGATTAGTATTTGCCTGAGATAGATACCTTGACATCCCTGAGCTTTAGTTCCCAGGGATATAGAAATGGATTCTGAGCCGGGCATGGTGGTGCACACCTTTAATCCTAGCACTTGGGAGGCAGAAGCAGGCAGATCTTTGTGAGTTCAAGGCCAGCCTGGTCTACAGAGTGAGTTCCAGGACAGTGGGGCTACAGGGAGACCCTGTCTCGAAAAGACTAAAAGAAAAAAAATGGATTCTGAAATGGAACCCTAGCTTGGGGACACCAAAGCCTTAGGAAGCCTGGGCCAATATAGCTTGTCTCATGCTAGTCTCACCAACTTGTCTCTTCTTCCTTCTCTCTGGGATTTTAGGCTTTAGCACTAGGTCTCCTGTCTCCACCTCCCATTTTTCCTTAGGATGCATGCTTTATGTGGGTCCTAGAGATTTGAACTTAGCCCTCATGCTGTGTGGCAAGTACTGTAACCCGCTGAGCCACTTTCCTAATCCATAATCCTGCCTCTTATGGGCATATCTTTTCTTTCTTTTCCAAGGTCCAACTGTAATGCTTCCTATTCTGTGTACCATACAGAACCCTCTGCCCCACTCAGGACAGTGGCATGCAGTTATCTTGAATGGCCCCATGCTTTATGGGCCTGTGGTAGTCTGTTTGTCTGTCTTGTTTAGACCATGAGGCTTCCCAGGGTAAGTATTTCCCAGCTTGACTCTCTCCATGCCCCCAGTACAATTGGCAGTTGACAGGTGTTTGGGAGAAATAAATCTGTTACTGCTTGTGTATTTCAACTTTAGGCCATGGTGACCTTCAAAGACTATGAGGTAGACTATTTCTATTGCTTTGCTGGGAGCAACTGCTCAGCTCTACCTCTCATTTTATGGGCAGGGATCAGCCCTTGGATAACCTCATTCAGTGTTCATCTCCCTAACAGGGCCAAAGAGCTGCCCTTTTGGAGGGATGTGGAGGAACCTCAGGCTAGTGCACAGACACTGTATTTTTCTCATCATCTTGCAGGCCTATTCCCATCCCATATGTGGGCTGCTTCTAGTCCAGATTCTGAGAAAAGTCACTCGTGTGCTAATGGGCACAGAGCAGGGGCAGATGGGAGGGGGGGAGGAGTGACCACCTAGGAGCTATCTAATTTTACAGACTCGTGCCCCATTGCCAGCCTTTGGGTTGCCAGATCTCAACTTGACACCTTGTGCCTGTCAACAGCTTGTCTGATGCCTCAGCCCCAGGCCAGATAACTTTTTCTCAAGGTTAACAGTAGCTGACCTTTGACAAGAAACGTTGGCTAAATTCTGTGTTCCTTAAAAGGGAAGCTCCCAGTTTGCTGGTGCTTATTTGGCATTGGGTGAGAGCAGGCCTGTGTTGTATCCTGTATACCCCGTGGGAGGGTTTGTGGCCAAAAGTCTACTGGCGATTATTAAAATAGCCATCTTTCAAAATATATGCAGAAGAGAGGGACATCCAGTCTGCTGGCCAGTTTGTACCATGGCCTATGTTTGTACCACGGCTCATTGGCTCTCGCTGGCTCACTCTGGCTCCTTCACAGGTGACGGTGCCGTTCGCTCCACACACAACACCCTCCTTAATGTGCAGCAAGAAAGCTGACAGAATGACAAGGACACACACTAATTATTAAATGTCTGGACTTGTGTCTTTAATGTAGAGGTGACGGTCCAAAGATTGACCTGGCGGGTAGCACGCTCTCTGGAATTCTGGACAAGGACCTTTCAGACCGCAGCAATGACATTGGTGAGTAAGGGCATTGCCCTGCTTTTCTTTGAAGAGTTAGGAAAGAACTGCAGAGCCCGGCTTTGCCTCTTCCAACAGTGTGGTGAGATCTACCATGACCATTGAAACACCAGGCTGCGAGCCCTTGCTGGATTTGAGGTGTCACTGTTTTACAAAGAAGGGAAGTCAATAATGGTAATTTCCACAGGAAAACAAAATGCCTGAGATTCTTATCCTCCCTGGCTTTAGCAAAATTCCCTCCAAGTTCTAATGAAAAGAAATGATGAATGAAGCTTTTTGTAGAAGGAGGCACTTACTTCGTTCGTGTTTCCAGCCTGGAAAAGGGTGCCGGGGTTCACTGAAGATGTGGCACTAAGTATTTTGACTTTGAGTTCAAAAATGAGTTTTATTACGGATGGTAATTGCCACCTAGCACAAAGCACGAGGAACTTGTGTTGTCAAGGTTAAGGTACCACTATGTGATGATAAGAGGGCTCACAGCTGGGCGTGGTGGCGCACACCTTTAATCCTACCACTTGGGAGGCAGAGGCAGGCGGATCTCTGTGAGTTCCAGGCCAGCCTGGTCTACAGAGTGAGTTCCATGCCAGCTGGGGCTACAGGGAGACCCTGTCTCAAAAAAGAAAAAAAAAAAAAAAAAAAAAAGAGGGCTCACATCACTCTGAATAAGCAAAGGTCTGAACTCCTTTTGGGGGTGTGTCTGGATGGATGTGAGGCTGCTGCAATTGTGATTCTGGTAACACCCCTTTTCAGACCTTTTCTCCCCCTGCATCTTTTTTTTTTAATTTTTTTTAAATTTATTTATGTATGTGTATGAATGTACTGTCTGCCTGTAGGTCTGTGCACCCGTGTCGTGCAATGCCGCGGAGGTCAGAAGAGGGTCTCGGATTCCCCTGGAACTGGAGTTTCAGATGGTTCTCAGCCGCCATGTGGGCGCTGGGGATCGAACCCAGGTCCTCTGCAAGAGCGGTTGGAGCTCTTAACCGCTAGGCTATCTCTCCAGCCCCTCCCCCTGCATCTTTTATTTGTACCTATTGTGCCCATAAGTTAGCCTCTCTCCCTTACTATATTATAGAAGGCTAGGTCTTGAAGTTTGGCTTATTTTAATTAACATTTTGTTGTTAAGCTACTATACATTCCCAAACTGATTTTAGAAGTGAGACTTCCCCCAACCCAAACTGATTTTAGAAATGATTTTAGAAATGAGACTTCCCCCAACCCACCTCATAGTAGCATCTCTCAAAACTACAGTGCTGTATTGCAGTAGGACATTGATGTTCTTACAGCCCACCAGTTGTATTCAGATTTGCCCAGCCTTACTGGCACCTTTATATGTCTAGGGTAAGTGTGTCTCTGCTAACATACTCAAAGCTCAGAATATCTATCAGCACTAGGGTCCATTGTGTTCCTTTTGTTTTCTTAGTTCTTATTTTGTTTTGTAGAGTTTTTGAAGGGTTTTAATTTTTTTATTTTTATTAAATGTATATGTGTTTTGAGTGCATGCATGTAAGTGCACTTGTGTGTGTAATTCCTACAGAGGCCAAAAGAGAGCATCAGATCCTCTAGAACTGAAGTTACGGACAGTTACTAGTCACCATGTGGGTGCTAAGAACTGAATCCCAGTCCTCTTCAAGAACAACCAGTGCTCTTAACTGCAGAGCCATCTCTCCAGCAATCCCCCCAGGTTATTTTTTAAGGTCAAGTCCCTTTGTAAAGCTCAGGTGTCCTACTTTCCTTTCCAGTTGCTATGATAAAATACCTAACAAAAAGCAATTTAGGGGAGAAGGGGTTTCTCTTAGCTCCCAAGGACAGATTATGGTCCATCATTGTGGGAAAGTCAAGGTGGCAGGAACTTGAAGCAGCTAGTCACATGCATAATCAAGGTGGGGGGGAAGGGGGGAGGGAGAGGGAGAGAGAGAGGAGGAGAGAAGAGGCAGAGGGGCACTATACAGGCAAGCTTCCACTCCTCTTGCTCTCTCCACTCCTGTATCGTTTGTGACTGCCTGCCTAAGGAATGGTGCCACGCACAGTGTTCAGTTAGCAGACTCAAGTAATCCACCATAGACCTGTCTACCGGCCAACCTGATCTACACAATCCCTTATTGAGATTTTTCCCAGATGATTTTAGATTGTGTCAAATTGACAATTAAAACTTCCCCTCACACCAAGCTAGCCTGGAATTTATAATGTGTAGCCCAGGCTAGTTTCAAACTCAAAATCCTCCTACCTCCAGATTACAGGCATATACCACCATGCCAGTGTGCGTTGCTCATTTCTAACCATGCCCACTTCCTTCCTGTCACGCCACCCCAACATCTGGCAGTTACTGTCAGGATTGATTTGACATAGAAGATACATCACCAGCATCATCTGCTTGGCCACTCAGGTTAGAAACAAATGTCCAACTATTGGCCCTACAAAAACAATAGAGTGCCCAACATGGACACTCTTCTAGCATGATGTGACTCCCGAGGTTGGGTTCTGTTTTCCTTCTTTTTTTTTTTTATTAATTTCATTTATTTCTTTATGTGTACGAATGTACTGTCTGCATGCAAGTCTGTGCACCCGTGTCGTGCAATGCCGCGGAGGTCAGAAGAGGGTGTCAGATTCCCCTGGAACTGGAGTTCTCCTGGAACTGGAGTTTCAGATGGTTCTCGGCCGCCATGTGGGTGCTGGGGATCGAACCCCGGTCCTCTGTAAGAGCGGTCGGCGCTCTTAACCGCTAGGCCATCTCTCCAGCCCCTCCTTTTTTTTTTTTAAACAACCACACCTTTTATTCTTTTTTTTTTTTTGTTTTTTTTTGAGACAGGGTCTCCCTATAGCCCCAGCTAGCCTGGAACTTACTCTGTAGGCCAGGCTGGCCTTGAACTCACAGACATCTGCTTGCCTCTGCCTCCTGAGTGCTAGGATTAAAGGCATGCGCCACCATGCCTGGCTTAAAGACAGTTCTTAGCCACCATGTGGGTGCTGGGAATTGAACCCAGGTCTTCTGTGCTCTTAACCGCTGAGCCATCTCTCCGGTCCTGGTTCTGTTTTCCTTCTGAACCTGCTAATGGAATCACATCTTTGCAGACTGCTGACCTGCAGTTTCTGGTCTGACCTTGTAAAGGCTTGTGTGTTGTGTGTAAAGGCTTTTGTGTTGTGACTGTAAATGCCAAAAGGTCTTGTGCTGTTTCCAGAAGCTGGTTTATGTCTTCAGCCAGCTTTTGTGAATATATCAGGAAGCATCACCTGACAGCTTGGGCTGATGCAATGACAGCACAAACTGGCCTGCTGTTGGCTTTGGTTGGGTGAGAGGGCAGGGCATAGCGAAGAGTGAGTGATTGAAAAGTAGCCATCAGAATGAGCCAGGGTATGTTCTGGTTCTTCCACTTCTGTTTGCTGTACAGGCAGTGTTTAAAGCCAGAGCAGCTGATGGATAAAGAGTTGGTAAAGGTCATGTTCAGTTTTACATAGGAAGAGAAGTGTTTTTCTCTCTCTAGAATTCATAGTGCTATGTGTCTTGCTTTATCAAGAGCATTGACCTTTGACCCTTTCTTTGGGTCTGGAGATGTCTAGTATGGCTATTGCCAAAGTATCAAGAAGATGTTTTGCAGTCCTACGAGCTAATATGGAAATATTGGCTGTATTGATGGAGAGGGGTTTCATACCCTGGAAAATTAAGCCCCAGTTGTATGTATTTGGAAGCCCAGAGAGATAATACTGAGGCTGAAGACTGTCATTGCATAAGTTAATTTATTATATACATTAATTGCATTTTAAGAAATGATGATGGGCAGCTATCTAATCAACCAGTAAATACTCGAGTATCCATTACCCAAATACCTTCACACACAGGTCTGCTTTTGTGGACATTAGATCTTCTTGGACCTCTAAGACAGCAAATGACAAATGTGGTAACACTGGGTGTGTAAGTGGCAGCTAAGTGGCAGAAAGTAATGCTGATCAGGATGTACCCAAGTGTCAGGGTACTGGGACATCCTCCATGGAAGGGGACAGACTTATCTGTACCTTGGATTTGCTTAGGCTGGGGTAGGGACAGGCGGAAGATCACATGGGAATGCTGGGAGCTTGGCTTAGATGAACCTGGATATAACAGAAGGTTTTGTACTGAGAAGGAGAGAAGCTGAATGGAAATGTAAGTAGGAATCAAATTGAGTTTGATGAAAATGGATTTGTAATTTATTGTAGAGATAGTGGGAGCCATCAGTGGTTGACATCGAAATGACATACAAGCCTAAAAATTAGTGTAATAAATGCTGAAGAGCTGTATGGATCCAATCAGATAAGGGAAAGCTTGGTATGAAGGAGATGACTGAGGAGAGGGAAAGAGCCAGAATTCAGCTGCTTACATGATGCGGAAAGAAGGAATGGATGTGGAAGTAGTGACATGGGAGAATGATTACTAGGCCTTCATAACAGATTAGATGTAGGAGAATGATTTTGTCAGTTGTAAGTTTACAGAGTCAGGTGATGGTGGTTAAAAAAAGGACTGGTATAAATGAGCATGTCAAACGAAGGACATGGTTTAGGGGACAGTATGGTGGATTTCATTAAGCACACTGATTTTGAAGTTTGGCCATACATCCCATGTTATTGTTGGAGTCTGAAAGTGGAAGTCCAAAGCTTTAGAGACTGGCAGGTTACTGGAGGTAGAGATTAGTAGTCTCACAGAAACACTGTTGGGAAAGGAGAATGTGGGGCTAGTGGCTACAAGCTTGAATTTGAGTGCTAAAGCTGTTGCTTCTGGCCTGGGTGGCTTTCCATAATCCATGGACTCTGAGCATTCATTATCAACTTCCTTAACTTGTCTTCCAGAATTATGTCAAAATACTTGGTCTGCTGTAAAAAGATATTGATGTTATTTCCTTAGAAGTGTCTTATGGGTCAGGAAGATTGGAGAGTCTTTATCATACAAAAAGGGGAGGGAAAGAAAAAGATTTTTAAAATCAGGTTGTAGCAATGCCTTATGGGTAAAATACTTGGTGCAGAAACATTAGGAGCTGAGATCGGGTGGCCAGAACCCACATAAAGGAGGATGTGTAATCTCATTACTCCTACAGCAAGACTGGAGGTCAAGACAGGAGAATCCCCTAAGGGTGGTGGGCCAGTAGCCTGGTATACACAGTAGAGATCAAGAAGAAACCCTGTCTCAAACAAAGTAGTCCTCTGACCACCACATCTGCACCATGTCATCTGATGCATATGCACACACACACACACACACACACACACACACACACACACACACACACAAAGACCACAAATTTTTTTAGAGGGAGGAAGACCAAACCCCTCCAGAAATCCACATTTAGGGTGAAAGAAGTATCTTGCAACATCATGGAGGCCACGGGAGAAACAGATTTTTAAGCAGTGTCTTGAGACTCAAAGACAGAACTCCTATTTGCAGGTGGCTTGGTCAAGGAGAGAGGGACAATGCAGAGGCGGTGGCTCTCTCTGGTGCTGCTTTTGTAGGATCTGTTCATTACTTTGAATCAAGGAGGACATTATTTGTACCAGAATGTGTTTGTTAGTGATTCAGACAATTGAGGCCGTCCAAATGTGGGCTGCAGTGAATAGCATAATACAGCCCTGAACATCATTAGAAACCATCAGTGTTCGCTATAAATAAATCCATGTTTCCTCTTAATAAAGCTGTAATTTAAAATTATTGTAATATTAAATTAGAGAACATGGCTTTTTCAGATCTTGTGTGGGTAGCTATCAGCATCTGTCAGCCAAGGATAATTTCGAATGAAATCAATTGGTCCAAACTAAGCTGTTGATGTCAGATTGAGATATTGTTTGTATCAAACTATGCAGCCATTTTTCAAGTAGCATAATAGAAAACATGGAAGATCTCCAACACAGGCCTCCACATGAATAGGAGTGAAAATTAAATTGTCCGGTTTTCTTTTGCTGATGGAAGAAGAATCTCTGTTCCGATTGAATGGGAGATTATAGGCCATGGAGTCAAGTGCCATAACATTTACTTTTATTATGCCATATATTGTAGTTCCGACCACATGGTGAGATTTATTGTTACACTTTAGTATAACTGAGAGATTTTCGGTTCTTTTCCCTCTGGGAAGCAGCCTATCAACTAAGCCACCTGGTTTCAACTAATTGACTTAAAGAAAGTCCTTCTCATTCCTTTTCAGTTGCTTGGTATCTTTGCTAGAACTGTGTGTGTGTGTGTGTGTGTGTGTGTGTGTGTGTGTGTGTGTGTGTGTGTGTTCTTTCACCATTCTGTTCAAATCTCTTCAGACTTCCCCTTGCCATCTCTTTATGCCAACACTACCCCCTCTTCAGTTAAAGAAAGTGAAGTTTTCCTCTTGATCTTCAATTTCAATCACCAATCACTGTAGTTAATTTGGGGGCCAAGAGTTGCTATATTTAAAGTCAATGGACTTTATTGAAAAGAGATGAAGGCTAACTTTAGCTTATCCTCAGAGCTCTCTTGGATTGGTGGAGATAGTAGTTTCTTTGGAACAGGAAATATAAAAATATTTCCCTACATGCTACAAATACTATTAAGAACCAATCAATTTGGGGCTCAATTGGGAAGGTTCAAAAACTCAATCATAAAAGACCAAAAAAAAAAAAAAAAAGCCGGGCGTGGTGGCGCACGCCTTTAATCCTACACTTGCGGACGCAGCGCAGGCGGATCTCGTGCGTCAAGGCCAGCTGCGTCTACAGAGTGCGTTCCAGGCAGCCAGACGCCTCAGGGAGACCCTGTCTCAAACAAGTGGACTCAAAAAAAAAAAAAAAAAAAAAAAACCAAACCTCAATCATGGGAGCTGGAGAGCTGACAAGTGATTAAGAGAACTGGATGATCTTGTAGAGGATCCAGGTTCAATTCCCTGCACCCAGGTGGTAGCAACAGACCATCTATTAACTCCAGTTCCAGGGGATCTGACGCCCTCTTCTGGGCTTCCACAGGCATTGTACAACCAAGGGTACACTTACACATGCAGGCAAACCCTCCATACACATAAAATAAAAAGATAATAAAAAAAAAAAAAAAAAAAAAAAAAAAAAAAAAAAAAAAAATGTGAATCCCTTAACAGGTTTCAGAAAAATATATTTAAAAAAATACAAAAAAGACACTCAATGACAGTGATACCCAACTCTGTAAGCTTATTAAAAATTTATCCGGGCGTTGGTGCTTGCATGCCTTTACTCCTAGCAATGGGAGGCAGAGCAAGGTGGATATTTGTGAGTTCATAGCCAGCATGTTCTACAGAGTGAGTTTCCAGGACCACCTGGGGCTACAGGATACCCAGTCTCGAAAAGACCAAAAGAAAAAATTTTACGTTGTATACTTACTTGGATGCCTTTATGTTTCTAAATTATTACCTCAGTAAAGTGCTTAAAAAGACAAGCCAAATGAAATGTTTCCAAACTGCCTCATGTTGAGCGGATCCCAGCAGTGCTTAAAAATATATTTATAAGCATGAGGCCAGGGAGAAAGCTCAGTCACAAGACCTGAATTCAGTTCCCAGAAGGCATGTTTAAAACCTTTCTTGGATGTGTGTTCTGGTGCTTGTAATCTCAACACCAAGGAGGTAGAGACAGGCGGATAAAATCTCTGTGACTTACTGGCTGGCCAGCCTAGCCTAATTTGTGAGCTCCAGACCAGTAATAGACTCTTCCTCACACAAAAAAGCAGGTGAATATAGAGCTAAAAGAACCAATATGCCCAAATTTGATGGCTCCTTCTGACCTCACCCAGCTTACACACACGTGAACACAGTAAGATACAAATACTACTCATGTAAGTACTGTGTTAGAAGTGTCCATCTTCCATACTTTATAAAATAATCTTGATTATGTGAAACAAGATCATTGTCGTGTTGTTTTTGAGTTGTATGTTAACAATCCTTTAGACAGAGAATTATGTTTTAGAGCTTCCTTGAAATCAAACTCCCTGCGGGAGACGCCATAACGCACCAAGCCAGGTAGGATCGAAGGTTATTTCCTGGACAAAACTGTCCAAGCCCATGAAAGGAAAAACAGCCAGAATTGACCCAGCGTCCAAGTCAACAGCTCCAGCGAGAGTGGACTGTTTTACCTCTCATTCACCTGTGCCCTTTTCTACGTATAGGGGAACAACCTGCGGAAGAGGGGTGGAGCGTGTAGAATGTAAGGGCTACGATTGGGCGCGATGGTGAAACTACCGCAATGTAGTCTGGGACATCATTTGATCAACTTGATTGAACAAACAACCTGTCACCCCCCATGGATGGTGGGGTTTAGGTGGTTTGGGCACAACAGCCTGCAGCTAGGTTTTGCATGATGAAGGATGCTTGTACTCATGGATATCACTTCTAGCAAAAATGAAAAAAAAAATACTGAGAGAAAGATGCAGACAGGTATGGCATAATGCATGATCTGGGCATGGGGTGGGGGTGGGGGGGAGGAAAGGGAAATTAAGCCTGAAATCTGAATTGAAAAAAATGTATGAAAAATGCCACAACGCATCAATAAAAACTAATTAACAAAAAAAATAAAGATTATGAAATTAAAAAAAAAAAGAAATCAAACTCCCTAAGAGCTTTGTTGTGAGGAGATTCTTATGAGTGATCACCACCACAACCCCACCACAACACCACACCAAACACCACCCCCACCAACCCCCACCAACATCACCAACACCCACCACCACCAACCACCACCACCCACCACCTAAAATGGAGCTAGTGGAGTTACATAATTTCCAGAGCATCTCCATAAAACCAAACTTGAAACAATTTCAGAGCTTTTTGGAAGCCAGTGAGTTTATATACCAGCAATAGTGAATTCAGACATCAAGCAGTGCTGTGACTATGATCTCACAGAGAGAACTCTTTTTTTCAGGCTTGTGGTAAGTTGTTTACCCTAGAAAAAGTCATACAAGTTAAGCCTGGTTTTTACATAGAAACTGTTCTATTGGAGATTAGATATTCTCCATTGATTTACTAGCTGATATTGAAATTATTATTAAATAAAAGATAACAAACATGAAATCTGATCAATATTAAATTCCACATCTCTGTATAGTAAATCTATGTAAGACATATGTTAAACAACTTAATTCTCTTTAAATTTTTTAATTTGTTTTAATTTTATGTGTATGAATGTTAGACCTACATGTATGTAAGTACACTTGTGTCATGCAGTGCCCACAGAACACAGAAGAGGGCATTGGGGACAGTTGTTAGCTATCATGTGAGTACTGGGATTTGAACCTGGGTCCTCTGCAAAAATAGCCAGTGCTCTTAACCACTGAGCCATCTCTCCAACCCCCAACTTAATTCTTTTTTGTTACTGTGATTAACAAGAGAATAAAATCTTGCCTTATTTTGAAGGAAATGTCTTAACTTTTACTCTAAGGAATCCTTTTTTTTTTAATTTTTTTTTATTTCTGTATGTGTATGATGTTACTGTCTGCATGTGGGTCGCGCCCCCGTGTCGTGTGCAATGCCGCGTAGGTCCGAAGAGGGTTTGTTTCGGCTTCCCCTTGAACTGGAGTTCTCTGGAATTGGGTTTCGACGGTTCTCGGGCCGCCATGTGGGTGCTGGGGGATCGACCCTGGGTCTTCTGTAAGAGCGGTCGGTGCTTTAACCGCTAGGCAATCTCTCCAGCCCCTCTAAGGAATCCTTTTAAAGCCTTGGACCGATTCAGAGGGAAGACATCGGTCCTCAGGCTTTGGACTATTGGGTTTTCAGTCCTCTTTATAATACTACTAAACTATAAAAGTTCATGTTAACTTCTTTTGGAACTAGAGTGCTAATTTACTGGTCCTCCAGGCATTTCTTTCCAGTATCATTCACTGTTTGATTCTCCCATAAAAAGAAACCATTGAATGGCTTTGGAGAGTTCCAGCTTAGTCTACTGAAGATATATTATATATATATATATATATATATATATGTGATATATATATATATGTGTGTGTGTGTGTGTGTGTGTGTGTGTGTGTGTGTGTGTAGACAGTGAACCACATCTTGTAGCTCTCTCAGGGTTAGATGTTCAGACATGAGAACATTTATCTGAGAGGCACAGCTTGCTCCTACAGGCACCCTGTCCTCCAGACATAGCCTTTGGCACTGGGGATGTGCTTGATATTATCCAAGCCAAGGAATGGCAGATGCAGTTGCTGTTTTGAAACAGTTAAGTATTGCACGGGACAGTATGGGGTGCACATGTGCACACATAGGCAACGCTGGCTCCCATTCAGGAATACAAGTCATAATAAAACTTAAATTGCTATCATGAGTATTTGAGAAGCACTCTACATTTCTCAAATGTGGTGACAAAAGATGTCTTTCTGAGGGTCAGACATTTTATTCAACAAAGCAAAAGAGGCTGTGCCGCTCTAAGCATTTTGCTTTCCTCATAGTGGTTCTGAAGGTTTACTTAATTCTGAAGAACATCTTTGCCTGGCCCTCTCCCTGCAGTACCCTGAGCCTTTTCCTAGGCACTGCCCCCCTTCCAGCTCACAGCCATACATGGCTGCACAGAGTTTACCAGGTCATCCAGAATTTATTTCAAAAGGAATCTGCCAGTCCCATGGGAGATGGGCCAACCATGTGATAACCTCAGTTTTTGGTCTTTGAAAGACCTGAATATGGGATGCCAGCTGATTGGGCCCACTTACAGACCTTAACTGTTACTGGATCTCAGTAGCGTCTAAGTGTCCTGCCCCCTCTTACACACAGGGCTGGCCTGGCCTTGGTAGCCCATCTGTTTGTGCTTAGTTACAAGGGCTTCCATGAACACCTTTTATTGTCATCACATCTGATAAGGGAAAAAGAAACACACATTCAGTATACAGAAGGAAAGCCTAATAAAGACTAGAAACACCGAAGGGGTCAAACAAATGAAAGTGATTATGAAAAATGTTGCCTGCCCTCATTGGAGCAATATGTTTGGTGGTATCATAATTCCAAAACAGAGCAAATAGCAGTGGGCATGAACAGTACTTCTACGCCACCTAAGCCCAAATAAGACTGTTTGGAGATGTGAAGACCATCAGTTCAGATGGCTCTGGGCTTAGCAAAGGTCAAGGTGCCTAGGAGGCAGATGGACTTGCAGATGACCTCACATTTCCTCTCTTCTGTGGGCAGGACATTCCCATTCTACATCTAGCCTGATGTCTTGAGTGTCTCGACCTTGGCTGCATGCAGAGACCCTCTTCATCCTTGGCAGTACAAACTTGGGGGCACACCCTGTGGATTCAAAGTAGTCTTATACAACAAATAGACTTAAAATATATGCTATGCCCAAAGAAACCACTGAGGTACAAATGAATGTGGAAGCAAGCAGGGAATAAGTGACACTCAGTTCTCAGATTGCTTGTACCATTGATTTGGTTTGAGGCACTCCCACCCTCCATGAGTTCATGGATTGACAGAGACTGGTGCCGGCTTCCATTTTACTTATAAATATCTGAAGGGGTGTACAATCTTCCAGGAAACCATTCTCAGGCACTCGCACTCCTTTGTCAAACTAAAGCCATACTGACAAACTATACTTTGTTAAGTGTATTATTTTTATTATTACCACTTTACTGAGTGAATTGCAAAAATCCTCTATCTGCCAGCTCTTATTAAGGGATAAGCTGGAAACGTTGGCTAAAGCTAGCAGGCTGCAAAGTTTGGTTTGTGAAATGAGAAAAAAAACTGCTCAGCAGTAGGGGAGTGATGTTGGAGGGCTCCATTAAAAGCTAATTGTGTCTGATGATGACAGGCTGAGGGTGAGGGCGGGGTTAGCAGGGCACTCTGCTCGACTTAGCATTGTGGTAACCTATACTTCTCCAGGTCTCAGTAATTTCTCCCCGAGGTTCATGCTCTCTGTAATGTCATAGAATATTTATAGAAATGCTTTTTACTTTGTGGAGGATTGCTATTTTCTTTTGTGTGGGTTTTTTCCTGGGTTCTTTTGTTTTTGAGACAGGGTCACCCTGTAGCCCCACCTGGCCTAGAACTCGCTATGTAGACCAGGCTGGCCTCCATCTCACAGAAATCTGCCTGCCTCCCAAGTGCTGAGATTAAAGGTATGTGCCCACCATGGCCAGCTGGGTTGCTGGCTTTTATTTTACTATCTAAACATGTTTTTAAAAACACATAAAGAGGGGCAGAAAGATTGTAAGAGCCAGAGATGGTGGATGACCACAAGAAAATCGAATTTTCTAGACTGGTAGTCAGTTACTTATATGAACTCACAGTAATGGTACAGCATGCACAAGTCCCATGTAAGCTCAAACCAGACAAAATCCCAACATAGATTTGGGGAAGTGGATAACACAGCTCAGCCTGAGGGACTATTGGCAATCGATGTTGGCTGGGATGGAGTCAGTCTCTTTCAAGGTTGTGGCTCTTAGTAGGTTAACCAGGCTCAAGTGGTTGGACCTATACTGAAGGACCTACACTGAAGGACATTTGGGGACACAAATTACTATATATATATGTATTAGCTATATATATATATATAATTTTATGTGTGTATATATATACTCGATTATATATATATATATATAGAGAGAGAGAGAGAGACAGAGAGAGACAGAGAGAGAACATTAATTTGGGTAGGGGATAGTAAGGGGAAGTGTGGATAGGGAGGGGATCTAGATACGATCAAAGTAAATTGTATGAAAATTGCAGAAATTCAATTAAAAAAGTAAAAAAACAGCTATCACCTCCTAATATTAGAAAGAAATAATCTCTAAGTTTCCAAAATTGGACAGATTTCGAGTCTCAAGGGTTAAGAGCACTGACTACTCTCACAAAAGACTTGGGTTATGTTCCCAGTACTCACATGGTGGCTAACAACCATCTGTAACTCCAGTTCCAGGGGACTCAATGCCCTCTTTTTGTCTCTGTGGGCATTGCATGGCATGGTTGCACTTACTTATGTGCAGGCAAAACACTCAAGCATATAAAATAAAATGATTATCTAAAAATTGTTTTTAGGGGCTGGAGAGATGGCCTAGCGGTTAAGAGCACTGACTGCTCTGGCAGAGGACCCGGGTTTGATTCCCAGCACCCACATGGTGGCTGAGAACCATCTTGAGCTCCAGTTCCAGGGGAATCCGACACCCTCTTCTGACCTCCTCAGCATTGCACAACACGGGTGCACAAACCAACATGCAGACAATACATTCATACACATAAAAAAATAAATAAAAATTTTAAAAAATGAAAAGATTACATTAAAATTGTTTTTAAAATTTGAACCAATTTTGCTCAGTGGGAAACTCCTCATAGTGGCCATTTTGGAGTGCTTTATGGACCAGAGCTGTTATGAACACATACCAGTTTTTTGACAGCATTTGAAAACCTCAGGTCTAGCTCATGTCTGCAGAGGCAGAATGTGGGGTAGGGGAGGGATAGAGGAATGTAGGGGAATACCATAAAGCCTCAGAGAGAGTCAAGTATTGACATGGAGCTCAGGTGAAAACTCATTGATTGTGCAGCTTAACCTGTTTTCATGGAGATAAGATTGCTTCTAATTTATTGAATTAGTCATGGAGGCTCTTGCGGGTATAGCTCAGGGACAAAGCACTTGCCTAGCACACACAAGAACTGAGGTTCTATCTCTCACACTATGCACGTCTGTTAAAACAGTCATAGAGGGTTGGCAGAGGTGGTTCAGTGGTTAAGAGCAGTAATTATTCTTGCAGAGGACCCAGGTTTGATTCCCAGCACCCACATGGTGTCTGAGAGCCATCTTTACCTGCAATTTCAGAGGGATCTGATACTCTCTTTTGACCTCCATGGGCATTGCATGGCATAGGTGCGCTAACATGTAGGCAATACACTCATACACATAAAACAAAAAATAAATTTTTGGTTTTTTTATGCATTTTCATATTTGTTTGACAGAGTCTCACTAGTCATAGCCCACCTGGAACATTGCCCAGGTTGACCTCGATCTCTCAGGGATCCTCCTGTCTCTGCCTCCCACAGCTAGGATTAAAGGCGCACGCCACCACGCCCGGCATAAATAAAATATTTTAAAAAATAGTCATGGAAATCAGATTTTTCAGGGGTAACTTAAGTACTTTTTACTCTAGTCCTCTTTATTGCCCACACGTTTTAAATTAATAATTATGAATTATGAGTTGGTTGATTAGTTGGCTGGTTTTCTGAGGTAGGGTCTTATACTGTAGTCCTGGCTGATCTAGAGTGTGTTATATAGCTCTGGAAGGCTTTGAATTGATGGCAATCCTCATGCCTCAGCCTCCCAAGTCCTGGGATTACAGATGTAGACTACCATGCCCAGCTTTTCTGCAAGTTTTCCAGAAGGGAAGCAGCAGCCGATGTAATTATCAAGACTGGCAAATGGAAACTCACCAGATTTCCTAGCCATGTGGGAGGCTGCTGTCTCAACCAGTGGAGTAAGAAAAACTATTTTATACTTACACAGTTCTGGCTTTTGTGTAATTCTGGACATTAAAATGCTAATTTATTACACATTATTTTTTATTGATCTATCTTTATTTTATGAATATGAGTGTTTGCTTGCATGTATGTATGTGTACCACATCTACACAATACTAACAGAGGCCAGAAGAGGCAGCTGTTGGATCCTCTGGAGCTGGAGTTACAAATGGTTGTGAGTTGCTATGTGAGTGTTGGGAACCGAATCTGGGTCTTCTGCAAGAACAGCAAGTTTGTTTAACTGCTCAACCATCTCTCTAGCCTCTTTTCAAAATTCGTATTTATTTTTATTATCTTAGTGTGTGTTTATGTGTATGTGTGATGTGTATGTGTCATGCATGTGCCATATGGAGTATGTGTAGAAGTCAGAGGACAGCTAGAGCCAGTCAGTTCTCTCCTTCCACCTTTATGTGGGTTTGGGGAAGTAAACTCAGGCCTTCAGGCTTGTGAGGCAAATGCTTTACCTGCTGCGCCATCTCATTGGGTTTCACATTAATGTTTTATGTTTTATCTGCTCCTCTTTTATCTAAGTAAAGTGCTATTACATAAGAGGAAACGACCCATTCATCTCACTCTCAGAAAGGGAGCATACCCTCTCTCCAGGCTTCTTATGCCACTAAAGCAGGCCATTGCTGAACTATCTCACATCTCCCAGTCTTTTCTTTTTTTTTTTTTTTTTTTTGGCTCTTGATTTTGAATCTTGCAACCATGCGCTTGGGTAAAATGACTATAAGGGCCCGCTCCAGGCTCACTATCTGTTTTTCTAACTCTTTCCTTTAGCTAGGCTTTCCAGGCACAGGGAGAACTCTTGGTATCCTCTAAACCATCTTTAAAATTAAGTAGCTTATTCTTTCATTTGTCTATCGCATTTTCTTTACTTCTGTTAGTTCCTGGCCTAAAAAGGTTAACATGGCCCTTTCTGACACCTAACTGAAAGTTTGCCTTGGCTTACTGATTTTTGCACAGTAGCTGTGGTTGCCTGCTTGAGACTTGAAGATCAAGCTAGTGAACATTCCAATATGGAGTGGGAGAGGCTCATGAGCCACCATCCCTAACTGAAAAACTGGAAAGTTGATAGCTTCTTGGGGAGGGAAAGACAATTTTTTAAAAAACATGGCCCCAGTAGATTGACCATTTTCTAGTGGATGCCCCCAGATGTAGGACTATATATGGTCAGCACAAATTGAACTCAGTGGGTTCTTCAAAGAAAAGAGGTCACAAAGTTAGGAGGGGGTAGGAACGTGACAAGTATATCTAAGAGGGACTAGGGGGAGGAGTGAGGATGTAATTAGGATTGAAATACATTAGAAAAAAATCTCAAAGAATTAATAAAAATATTATATTCTTTCAAAGATTTGCTGGATGGGGCTAGTGAGATGGATCAGAGGGAAAGGGTGCTTGCTGCTAAGGAGGACAGCCTGAGTGCCAGCACCAGAACCCACATGGTACAAGGAAAGAGCCAGCTCCTGCTAGTCATTCTCAGGCCTCTACCCATACACTGTGGGGTGTGGGGTGTGTGTGTGTGTGTGTGTGTGTGTGTACACTAAATCTTTTTATGTTTTGATTGACATTTTGTGTATTTCATACATAATCTTTTCAGTCCAATTTAGATACATTCGCCTCTCCCTGCCCCCCCCCCCCAGTTTATGCATTCTGCCATACATGTCTTGCATCATTCTCTCAGTCTTTCCAAGGATTTTTTTCTGCAGAGGCTTGTTGTTTGGGGCAGAATTTTTGGGAGTGGGAGTCTTTTCGAGACAGAGTCTTCATGTAGCCCCAGCTGTCCTGGAACTCACCCTGTAGACCAGGCTGGCCTTGAACTCCCAAAGATCCACCTGCCTCTCTGCCTCCCACGTGCTAGGATTAAAGGTGTGTGCCACCACGCCCAGCTTTTGGGCAGAATTTAACTGTATCAGTCAGTTCTTTGACCCAGTCCTTATGTTGTTATTTCCTTCCCTTTGTATTACTCAAAATTATGCCTATATAAGCAACACGTATGTTTCAAAATTATGACTTCTGGGAATAAACTGCATGTTAATTCCAAAATATGTTTTGGGGTTCACATTTTCCCTTTAATAAGTGGTAGGTCAATTCTAGAGCCCGTTAAGAGATTCACATTATAACAGCACAGTTGCTTTCAGATACAAAGAAATATAATAATAAAATTGCTCAGCTTGCCTGCCAACTGGAAATTTGGTGCCAGCATCCACAAATTAGGGAAACCATTCACCTTTTTTTTTTTTCTGGGACTGTGTTACTTCACTTAATATAATGGCATCAAGGTCCATCCATTTGCCTGCAGAGTTCATGATGTCATCTTTCTTTATCACTGCATAGAATTCCAGTCATCAGTTGAGGGGCATTTGGGTTGGTTCCAGCTCTTCACTATTGTGAAGAGGGCTGCAATAAACATGGTTTTTCATGTTTCTCTGCAATAGGATGGTCTCATGGGTATACACCCAGGAGTGGTGTGACTGGGTCAGGTGGCAGGCTCATTTTGAGTCTTTTAAGGATTCTCCACACTGCTTTCCATAGTGGTTTACATTCCCACCAGCAATGGAAGAGTGTTCTCCTTTCCCCACAACCTTTCCAGCATTTGGTGTCTTTTGTTTTCTCGATCTTGTCCAGTCTTATTGGAGTGAGATGATACCTTAGAGTGGTTTTAATTTGCATTTCCTTTTTTTTTTTTTTTTGGTCTTTTTGAGACAGGGTCTCCCTTTAGTCCCAGCCAGCCTGGAGCTCACTACGTAGACCAGGTGGGCCTGAACTCACAGAGATTCACCTGCCTCTGCCTCCCACGAGCTAGGATTAAAGGTGTGTGCTACCACGCCCTGTAACATTTCCTTAATTATTAACAAAATCTTAAAAAATATTGCTGGCCATGGGGCTGAAGAGATAGCCTAGTGGTTAAGAGCACCGACTGCTCTTGCAGAGGAACCAAGTTTGATCCCCAGCACCCACATGGCGGCTGAGAACCGTCTGTAACTCCAATTCCAGGAGAACTCCAGTTTCAGGGGAATCCAACACCCTCTTCTGACCTCCGAGGCTGTCCTGGCTTGTCTTCCATTGCTGTGACAAAACACTCTGACCGACACCAACTTGGGGAGGAAAGGGTTTATTCAGCTTACTTCTCCTGGTTCACAGTTCATCACTCAGCACAAGGCAGAAACTCAGGGCAGGAAGCTGGAGGCAGGAGCTGAAGCACAGGCCATGGAGGAATGCTGTCCACTGGCTTGTTCGCTCACTCTGGCTCATGCCCAGCCCACCTTCTTATATAGTACACAACCACCTGCCCAGGGTGGCACCACTCATTGTGGGCTGGGCCCTTCCACACTGCAGCCATCAAGACAATACTCCACAGATGTGGCCACAGGCCAATCCAATGGAGCCAATTCCCCAACTAAGGCTCCCTCAACCCAGGTGTGTCAAGTTGACACTAAAGTTATCCAGCACAATTGACCCCTTGTCAACTTGACACACAAAACACATCACTATTAAACCACCACCTTTCCAGTTCTTATCCCCAAAGTATGATGTTAACATTAATCACAACCTAAGACAGTACAACCTTAAAAGCCCCACAGTCCTTAAAATGTCCCAACACTTAAAAGTTCACAGTCNATTTGGTGTCTTTTGTTTTCTCGATCTTGTCCAGTCTTATTGGAGTGAGATGATACCTTAGAGTGGTTTTAATTTGCATTTCCTTTTTTTTTTTTTTTTGGTCTTTTTGAGACAGGGTCTCCCTTTAGTCCCAGCCAGCCTGGAGCTCACTACGTAGACCAGGTGGGCCTGAACTCACAGAGATTCACCTGCCTCTGCCTCCCACGAGCTAGGATTAAAGGTGTGTGCTACCACGCCCTGTAACATTTCCTTAATTATTAACAAAATCTTAAAAAATATTGCTGGCCATGGGGCTGAAGAGATAGCCTAGTGGTTAAGAGCACCGACTGCTCTTGCAGAGGAACCAAGTTTGATCCCCAGCACCCACATGGCGGCTGAGAACCGTCTGTAACTCCAATTCCAGGAGAACTCCAGTTTCAGGGGAATCCAACACCCTCTTCTGACCTCCGAGGCTGTCCTGGCTTGTCTTCCATTGCTGTGACAAAACACTCTGACCGACACCAACTTGGGGAGGAAAGGGTTTATTCAGCTTACATCTCCTGGTTCACAGTTCATCACTCAGCACAAGGCAGGAACTCAGGGCAGGAACCTGGAGGCAGGAGCTGAAGCACAGGCCATGGAGGAATGCTGTCCACTGGCTTGTTCGCTCACTCTGGCTCATGCCCAGCCTCCCTTCTTATACCATACACAACCACCTGCCCAGGGTGGCACCACTCATTGTGGGCTGGGCCCTTCCACACTGCTTGGCCATCAAGACAATACTCCACAGATGTGGCCACAGGCCAATCCAATGGAGCCAATTCCCCAACTAAGGCTCCCTCAACCCAGGTGTGTCAAGTTGACACTAAAGCTATCCAGCACAGCGGCATTGCATGACATGGGTGCACAGACCTACATGCAGACAGTATATTCATACACATACAAAAATAAATAAAATTAAAAAAATATTGCTGGCCATTTAGAAGTTTGGGTAATTTTTATGGCATATGAGGCTAACTTAATTTTTTTTTAATTATCATTATTTTATGTGTATGGGTGGATTGCTTCCATGTGTGTAAGTGCACCCATGAAGGTCAGAAGAAGATGTTGGATTTCCCTGGAACTGGAGTTACAGGCTGTTGTTAACCACCAAGTTGGTGCTGGGAATTGATCCCAGGTCCTCTATAAGAGCAGCCAGTGCCCTTAACCATTAAGCCATCTGTCTAGCTCCCAAGCATAACTTTTCATAAGGTTTTTAAAATTATTCACCTTTTGACAAATGTTTTTTAAAATGCGAATTGCTACAGAGAAATTCTTCAACAGAGAAGATGTTGACCATCCTAATTAAGTTAGAGTCACTTGTGCAAACCTGATACAGGAGCAAGAGAGTTCCACAGTGACATAGGAAGGCATGTGTTACATTAAACAAGCCATGGATCCTCAGACAGGTGCACTTGGATTTGAATCCATGCTGTGCAAGTTCCAGGTTGCAAGTACCTTTACTAATCAGTGAGGTTCTAATCCATTGCTTCCAATGAAATTGGAGGAGACCGCCATTGGATTTTTGAATGTTCAAATAATTCTTGAGGGCTAGGGAGTCTAGTTCAGTGGCAAAGCACTTGCTTAGCATGCACAAGGCCCTGGGTTTAATCCCCAGTAGTGCCAAAATTGTTGATAATGCTAGACTACTGTCTGATTGTTAGTATATAATTCATAAGGAATTCAGAGACCTGGCATTGTCCTAACAAAGTTTTTACCATCCCGATGTACTTTTGTTAAATGATCAAATTTTCTTGGCATTTAACTGCTCTAAAATGGAAATATTACTGGAGTTGATACAAAACCATCTCATTTTGATACCATAATAATCATCCACATGAAGTGTTTGTGAGGAATAATTCTTTTCCATGCTAAAAATTATTTATAAAGGTGTCATATGTCCCTGCCTCCCCCCCCACACACACGCACACACATTTTAAGGTAGCAACAGGGCCATAGCAGGCATGCAGATCAAGAGCTCCTGGCTCCCTATCTTTGTGGTCCAGGAGAAAGAGGAGTTGGTTGCTAGGAGTGGAGTATGGGTTGTTTTCTGTTTGCATTGATAGACCAGTTATGTACACATCTGATAAATATACAGGTCATTTCCCATGATTTTAATCATATGCATGCCCATTCATGCATAGGCATAAAGTGGCAAATAGCAGGTTTTCCTTAAAAATTCACTCAGAAGACAGTTTGCCTTACTGCACGAGCACCTAAAATCAGTCCAGTCCTGATTGCTCCATTGCCCATATGTCCCAGATATGTTTTAGGATGTGTTTGGCTATGAGAAGGGATTTACTAAGGGTTATTAGAGAGCTATAGGTCAGAGTAATTAGTTGCTTTGTTTAGAGGACTGTGGGCATAGCTCCATGCAAGTGGGAGAGTCCAGGTTGCCAAGTGCATATTGGGAAAGGAGTGTGCCTATACTTCAAGCTAAGCAGAGACCCAGGTTGCTAAGAATTCCCTACAATGTCTGCCTCCTATGTTTTGATCATCATATACAACTAACAGTGATAACTCGGTCCAAAAAAAATTTAATTTTATAATTAGAGGCTTATGATTTTAGAAAAGTATATAAATTTTATTAGCACTACCAGGTGCGGGTTTTTGTTTTTGTTTGTTTTTATTTTCAGACAGGTTCTTACAATCCTAAGTGACCTGGAACTTGCTATGTCCTAATCTGGAACTCACAGATATCCACCTCCATCCTTCTGAGTGCTGGGATTAAAGATATATGCCCCACACTCAGCCAAAAATCATAAATTTTAATTATATACATGTAGGCCAGGCATTGTGGAACATGCCTGTAAATCTAAGCACTCAGGAGACTGACACAGGAGGACTGAAGGTTTGCAGCCTGTCTTGGATGCACAGTGAGACCCTGTCTCAAAAAAATACAGGTGCTAGAGAGATGGCTCAGCAGTTAAGAACACTGGCTGCTCTTGCAGAGGACCAGGTCTGGTTCCCAGAACCTACATGAGGGCTAACAACCATCCAGTTCCAGGGGAGCCAACACCATCTTCTGGCCTCCTCAGGCTTTACAGTCTCATGATGTGCTTATATCTACACAGGCAAAACAGTCTTACACATAAAATAAAAATAAATTTAAAAAATAGATACTTATGTATAAATACATACACATTCACACAGGTGTGTTTTTTAATTGTGTGTGTGTGTGTAAGTGTGTGTAATATGTGTGTAGGTGGGAGTGTGGGCATTCTTGTGCCATGGCATACATGTGATGTATCCAAGTAGACATACATTCTTTCCTTAATTTTTGCTTACTAACCTTATTTCTTGCCAGAATTTCCTCAAAGAATCTAGCTTCTTTTTCTGCTCACTTAAAAACATTTAAATAAGGGCTCAAAAGATTACTCAGTGAGTAAGGGTGCTTGCCACCAAGCCTGATGAACACTGAATTTGATGTCCAGGTCCCACATGATACAAGGAGAAAACCAGTGCCCCCAAATTGTCCTTACTCATAAACACACACACACAATTTTAAAATTTAATACAAGCTGGGCATGGTGGCGCACGCTTTTAATCCCAGCACTTGGGAGGCAGAGGCAGCCTGGTCTACGAATTGAGTTCCAGGCCAGCTGGGGCTACAGGGAGACCCTGTCTCAAAAATACCAAAAAAATGTAATACAATATTGAAATAAAATGGAAAAATGCAGTTTGTTATTAGGGTATAATGTGGTTTCTTCATCCAAGTAAGTTATATTTCCTAGTATCTCTTGCTATCCTAACAAGAATTCTCAGAATTGACAGAGTTAAATGAGTCAAGTATTCCTGCCATTTGTCTAGTGGTTTGTAGTGGAAAGATTCCTATGGACAGGAATGTTTTGGGGTGGGCGGGACCTTGTCACTTTCTAGCAGTGACCTTGAGCAAGTTCTCTTTTTTAAAAATATATTTTATGTTTCTTTTTTATGCGTATGGGTGTATTGTCTACATGCATGTAATTGCACCCATGTCATGGAATGTTCAAGGAGGTCAGAAGAGGGCATCAGAACCCCTGGAACTGGAGTTTTGGACAGTTGTTAGCTGCCATGTGGGTGCTGGGAACTGAACCAGGGTCCTCTACAAGAGCAGCCAGCCGGCACTCTTAAACTTTGAGCCATCTCCCTAGCCCCGTGTTTTCTAATCTCTGACTGGTCACATTTCCCTTTGTAGAATTTAGCAGTGCCCACACAGCATGCTGTGTGTGTGTGTGTGTGTTTAGAATGAGCTTGTATATGAAACACAGAGTGATAGGGTGGTGGTGAGTGGGGCTTGAAACATGTCCTCTTGGCAGCCGTGCCCTGTGATTGTCACATTGGCTCATCGGGGTGTATTTTCCTATAGAAGCTAATAATTTCTCATTTTTCTATTCATGACCCAGCTGACACAGCTGTTCATCCGAACTCTAATAATGGGCCCGTATTTGTATTTTTCCCAGCTTTTCTGCACCTATAAAATGACTGATGTGTGGAGCAAGATTTCCTTCTGTCAATACTGTCTTATATACTGCTTCAGTTGCAGAGAAGGTACCTGCAGCCCTGTGGGCTTGGGGTTCTCCCATTTAAGTCTTTAAAAACAAAGGGAGGGGTTTACACTGCTAGCCTTGCTCTCAGATCCCTGTTCCCAAATCCTACTGACTTCATTCTAAAAACAAAATTCCACCTGTGTGATTTGAAAGGGTTTTCACACAACTTCTCCTTACAGAAAACCCTGTGATGCTGATGGCTCGAAAAGTCTTTTTTTTTTTTTACTGTGCAAAATGAGGCCAGCAAGGCTGTTTGTTAATCTGTTCAATAACCATTTATTTGAACGCTCACCACAAGCCAGGAATGATGTTATGCCTGGGAAAACATAGATAAAAGCCATAGCTTCTTTCCCGCCTGGTGGATGAAGCAGATAAGTCAATACAAAAACACCAAATAGAGGGTGCAGAATGCTGGAATGGGAGCAGTGTGTGAGTGGGAGACCAGCCAACCCAGGCCTCAGGGTGTAGTCTCGCTTCTTGAAGATGGACCAAGTCATGGTGCCAAGCCTCCACAGCATGGAAGGAATGAGCTAGATGGACAAACTCAGGCTCTTTGCACATCTCTCTGTAGTAGCAAGATGTGGAGTGGCAAAAGACTTAAAGTGACAGATGAATTTAACCAGGGCTCCAGGCCAGATATTCCAACAGCTTTAATGATCTAAGGCAGGATTGTGCACGCAAGATGGCTTCTAGAGATATTGGGAGATATGGATATGGCCAACCATAGCAGACTTTCCTTCTAGGGCTTGTTCAAGTCCAGAGCCACTAGCAATAATGAATAAACAGAGCCCTTTTATAAACTGTTGATGACAGCTGGCCTGCCTCTAAGTTTTGACTATTTCCTCCTCTATGATTTTCACGAGTATGTGTTAGGTCACCTGTGGTTACTGGTACCCTTCCTGCCATCCATGGAAAATGTGGCTACATATTCTAATTGAGCTAAACAGGGCATGCCTGGAGTTCATGGAAAATGGACAATTCCAAGTACCATGAAGAGGTTGGAGCCCTTTCCAACCTGATTCCATCATGTCTAACACAAATCACCCCCATATGTCCATAGAAACTTTGCCTTCAAGTTGTCACCAAAGCCAAGAGCCTCTCATCCTTATGAAACTTTTTAAAAAGTCCCCCAGCACTTGCCAGTTTAATAGTTTTGGACTAGCTAATGGGCATTTAAAACCGTTTTCATTAGGAGAAAATTTTTCCCAGCCAGGCTGAGAAAGCACGTTTCAAGTTTCAGCTTGATTCACTTCAAAACCACCATGAAAATCGGGACATTTTCTTCACACCACAATAAGTTAGTCATGGAAATTCTTCCCTAATTGCAGCTACCTTGGCCATAATCATGAAGAGCATGCCCTAGGCCACTGAAAACTTACATGACAGTATCGAAGAGTGTGCCTCCTTCCCTGTCCGAAAGCAGAAGTATGTAGCAGTTCTCAGTCTGTGGAAACGCACCAGGATAACCTGAGCTTCCCTTTTTAGCATGTGACCTCATCCTTGGTGGATCTTTTTCTTTGTGGTAGTTTTGTTTGGTTACTATTTAAAAAAAAAAAACATGTTTTCTTTATATGCTGAAACTGTAGAAAATTAAACTTGGGTGAAATGTGCATTAAAAGGCTAAAATTGGCTCCTCAACAGGGACTCTGACCCTCCTCTTACTGGTGAGTGACAGAAATGAGGCAGACTTCTTGGCCATCTGTTGTGGAGATGCTTGCTGTGTGTGGCCAGCCTCCAACTTGCTTAGATCTTTTTACTATAAACCTCGGCCAATAGAGCAAAGTGAGCCTGCCAAGCTCTTTTCCCTGCTGTCATGGCACAGAATGCCGCCTTCTGCCCTGCAGCTGCCACGTTGCATCCCATGAGGAGCCACCTCTAGAAGCCATACGCCTCCAGTAGTTTTTCCTTGATACACTTCATTCATTAATTTGCTCCTTCTTACCTAGACAGAATATCATGCATACTTTTCCCTGGGAATGTGCTACACTTTGAGGACACAATGATAAGGTCCTGCTGTCCTGGGGCTCACAGCCTAAATGTAGGTGACAGGCACTATGCTTCTGAGTCAGTCTGAAAGCATAATTCATTAGATCTCATTTGGTAAACTTTTTCCTGGGGAGATATGAACACATATCTCCCTCTCCAGAAAGGACCCCAAAGACAGACCAAAGTATGATTCCACCAGAGTCCAACTTGGGGAACCAGTGGATTTATTGGACTTACAGAGCATGCATGAGGAATACTCACAGAAACATGCATGACCCTAAACCAGCCACACCACCAAAAATTCACACAACCTATACCTGCATAGACAGAGTCTGCCTTTCTGTTAACCTTCTACTATCTATAGACTCTAGCACCTCCCAAGACCGTGAGACTACATGCAGTTGGGACAGAATTACATACAGTAGGCTGGGTGGTGAATGTGAGAGAGGCTGGAATCTCAGATGTGGGTAAACCCCCCCCATCCCTCTCCATCTGTGAGGGAATATCAGCCCTCGACAGACCCAATATTAGGAGTCTCTTGAAAGTAGTTAGAGCTGTTCTGGTGAAAATGACAGTTGTTATGCTTGGAAGATAGATCACATTGTACAATAGAACCGACCACCTTAAAATGTTGTCAACCCCTAAGCTTCCAAGTAGACTTAATTATTTCAGTGGGCTGAGGGAGGTGGATGGGAAGTCAAGATAGTGTCTTCCCTGAGTAGAAGTAGAAGTTTCCTGGTGTGAACTTGGCTGAGTCCATTGCATGGTGGGCCCCAGGCCATTTATCAGCCTGCTCCCCTAGCTCTAGCACCCCTCTCCCATTCCACTCTGTATGTTATGTTGCACCACTTCACCCCTGCCTTCTCTCCCCAGCTGTCATGCATGTGATCTGTCACCAACCATCCAAGCCTGCGGCCACTGCTTTCAGCAAGTGCTCTAATACCTCTGTTGCCCCATTATCAGGCCAATGCTCCTTAGCTCAGCTTTGAACTGCTCAAAGGTATTCCCTGTAGCTTGCCTCAGCAGGCCCTGTACTCCCTGTTAATCCCCTGGAAAACAGTCCACCATTCATCTAGTGGCCCCTCCTCTCCATTCCTCCTTCCCCTCCCTCTCACAAGTCCCAAGCCTGTACTAGAGCAATAATTCTCACATTTTGCTACCTACCGATATCACCTAAGAGACTGAAGCCTACCCATACACAGGGTGTGTCCACAGATCAGTTGTACCAGTCCCAACAGTTACATCTAGGGATAGGGTTTTATTTTGTGTAATTGTCCAGGTGAAGACACTGAAAGATACCTTGGTTGGTAAAGTATTTGGTACACAAGCATGAACAACTGAATTCAGATGCTGTGCACTCTTTTTTTTTTAATTTTATTTATTTTCGTATGTGTATGAATGTACTGTCTGCATGTAGGTTTGTGCATCCATGTCATGCAATGCTGCAGAGGTCAGAAGAGGGTCTCAGATTCCCCTGGAACTGGAGTTCTCCTGGAATAGGAGTTACAAACGGTTCTTAGCTGCCATGTGGGTGCTGGGGATCGAACCCGGGTCCTCTACAAGAACAGTCGGTGCTCTTAACCGCTAGGCTATCTCTCCAGCCCCGCAGTCATTTTTTTAAAAGTTGTCCTAGGTGGCAAATGCCTATTACTTCAGTGCTGGGGAGGTGAAGACTAGAGGGTTCCTGGGGCTTGCTGGCCAGCCAATGTAGCTAAAAATCCAACATCAACCTCAGACCTCAATGTGTACCTGGTGGTCCCCCCTCTTTCCCTCCCTCCCTCCCTCCGTCCCTCATCTCTTGTCTGTTGTGTCCAGGTAAGTCTGCTGTGGCTACACAGCAGAGACCTGCTGCTAACTGGACATGAATTGTTCTTTCCTCACTTCCCTGTGCTCAGGTTTTGCCTTCAGAGCTTGTTTGGGTTTCCTGGACAGAGTAATGATATACATAGGCCAGTCCAGCCAGGAAGCTCCCAGCCAAAGCCACTGGCAATGGCTCGTTAGTTAGAACTTCATCAGCCTTCTCTTCCACTCCCTCCACTGGCTGTCTGCTAGGCATCTGCTTCTTAGCTCTGTGTCCTTGCTTCGTCTGCCCTTCTCAGCTAGCCCCCCCCCCCAGCTAGCCCCCTCCCCACGCCTCAGGCCTCATTCTCTTTTTCCAGTGCAGGCCAGAATCTTTGTGACTAATTCTGTAAGTGCATCATAAGTAGAATGCATGCCAAGGTGTTCGTGTGGCAGTTTGAGAGAGAGAGAGAGAGAGAGAGAGAGAGAGAGAGAGAGAGAGAGAAAATGAGAATGACTTGGAAACTAATTATCCAAAAATAGGGGCTTGGATAAGTGATGAATTGCAGTGCCACCAAAGATTATACAAAATATGAAGAATTTTCAGAGACATGGCATCCAAGGTTAAGTGGAATAAACAGAGTGCAATCTGTCATATAACATGAGCTATGGGGTCTTGTTTTTAAAAGCCTGGTGAGCATACACTGAAATACCAGTAGTGATTATCTGAACTCAGTGAGATTATTATTGACTTTTATTTGATATTACAATTTCACATATTAAAAAAATGTGCCAAGTATGTATTACCTTTGTTAACTGGAGACAAAAAGGGTTTTAAAAAGATGAATTGACGTGTTAAAGTCACATAATGGCTTTTTTGCATCAATCCGACTGTGTAAGAGCGACTTTCTATTTCAGACAGCATATAGTTGGTAGAGGTAAGTTCTACCATACAGTCAGTAGGGAAACCTGTTGGGAAAATAAAATTCTTTAAAGAGGAAGCCTGTGAGAGGGGCCATCCCAGTCAGCCAGCTCTGGAGAGGGATATCCTAGCAGTCTGTCTACTCTGACCCAGGATCCTGTGGCTCTCTGCTAAGCCAGCTGGAGTAGTGAAAATCTTTATGAACTTCCATTGGGTGCTAGATACTAATGGGGCCCCTGCTTGGCCTCAGCTATCCACTGATGACTTCAATGGTGCCATCCTCACAGATGTTTAACCTTTGATTATACATGCCCTGGCCTGGTAAGGAGATTTGAATAATTATTCATTCACCAAGTACTAGAATAATGGTATAGTTTAATGGCTCCTCCTGACCAGTGACTTCTGCTTGGTTTTGCATAACTGACTAAAGGAATAGTTTGCAGATATTCAACCTACCTATCGTTAATATAGTAAAGATGCTACATAACCAGATTACTTACTATAGCCATCAGCGGGAAAGCTCTCTCCAAATTAAGAGTGTGTATATGCTCATGATTTCATAAACTCTGGATCTTTCACCAGGGTATTTGCAATTATGCCAGTGAGGGTGCTTTCAGCCCCAAATAAAGCATATCTGATTAAAACTGGCTGAAATAGTAGGAGTTTGTTACATAACAAGAAGCTGGAGTGCTTGATTGTGCCAGAGTTGGGCTTGTCAATCACTCAGACACTTTCCATATTTCTGCTCTGCCATCCTTAAAATCTCTAGGAGAATTGGCCCTATCCCCTCTCCCCCATAGTCCTAAGTTGACTGGCACAGCCTGAGGCACCCTGCCCTTACAAAGTAGCATCCCAAGGAGAAGAAGCAAGAAAGGCCTTCTCCTCGCTCACTTCTCTAACCAGAGATGAAACCTCCTTCTCAGAGGCTGTCAGTAGACTTCCTTTTATTTCTCAGTGGTCCAAACTGGGCTACACAGCTGCCTCTAAACCATTCATAGGTAAACTTCAGCCCAGGGACCAGGCACATTGTCCTGAAAGAAAACTGAAACTATGTTTGAAGGGCAAAAGGAATGGTTTAGGAAAACAGTACATGTCCTGGCATTGAAACAGTCTACTCGTCAGAAAGAAATGCTGTTCCCCTCATCACAATCAATAATGATGCTCAGCATCAGCTTCCTTCCTCTTGGTCAGTCCTCGGAGCCTCCCACCTTGATTGTGGTTGGTTTGCAAGTCCCCAGAAATCTAGAGAACAGGGGAACTCCTTGCCTTGAGCACTCATTGAATGTTTCACAGTAAAGGCAGATGGCTGCCTCCAGACACACGAGAACGCATAAGTGGCTTTCGTTTGTTCTCTGAGTGTCACTCACTGGTATAAGAACCCTTAGAAGGCAGGGCTCATTCCTGCACATTCACTGGTATCACCTCAGCAGCTGTTATCCTATGTGGCACAATGTACTTGCTCAGTAACGGTGTTGCACAGGGTGTGGTGGTACACACCTGTCACCCTAGCACTAGAGGCCAAAAGATCGTGGATTCAAGGCCAGTGTGGGGTCCAAATCAAGCATTTATTTGAAAAGCACATTTTTTATACTGAAAGCAGAATAAATAAATGAACAAATGGCTAACTGCCAAAGATAATGTCTCCAGTAAATGATGACTTGGGAAGCAGAATGGGGCCAGGCTCAGTGAGTAATCTGGAGAAACTCGGTCCCCTTGTCAAGTTTAGTCTATCAGAGTGACAGCTCATGGCATGACTATTGTGATACAAAAGGATGGACGAGGCAGCTGTCACTTCTCGTCTCCTAGAATAAACAGCAAGTAGCATTCGCTTATCGACTGGCAGTTGTACTTTGTGATCACTGCTTATGTTGAGACTTCAAAATTTTTCTATTATCTTCCAAAATGGACTTTAGATTTGTGGCAGACAGAAGATTCCTCCTTTAATCCTTCTTCTGTAACTTTTAAAAGATTTACATGTATCTGCTGAAGGGGAAAGGACAGCTCTTTGTCTCTCCTGCTGGCCAGCATGCTAAACTGAGGCGGGGGGGGGGGGGATGGCGATTTCCTGTTTGAGTCCTTTACTGAATGACCCAAGGGTATAAATGGCCTTTGTAAAAGGTAAAGCAGAATCTTGACAGACAGGGTGATTATTAAAGAAAAGAGGTACTTATAGCATACTATAAGAACATTGTTCCCTCTTGGTTTTTGCTCTTAAAAATATATTTCATTTCTCTTTTAGACCTAGAAGGTTTTGACTCTGTGGTATCATCTACTGAGAAACTCAGTCACCCAACTACAAGCAGACCAAAAGCTACGGGGAGGCGGCCTCCATCCCAGTCACTCACATCTGTAAGTGTCTCTCTACTTCTTTATAGCTGCAAAGCAAACAAATCTGGAGAGTCTACTAAAGATGCTTTAATGAGCAGATAACTGGAGACTCCCCAGAAAAGGGAGAGGGAGGCCGCCAGGTATACTGCCAAGTAACAGTGATTGGAGTCATTTTGAATTGAGCAGTATTTCTTTCTGTTTGCTCTTTGTGTTTCTGTCAGCAAGATGGCATTCCCTATTTCCCACCTTCTTTCTGTCTCTTTCTAGACCAATTCTTGTTCAAACCTGAAATGAAATTTGGAATAGAAAAAAGCAAAAGGGAATGGGAGTACTTTGGTTTACAAACAAGACAAAGCTTTACTCAATAAAGATCTGCCACTATGCAGTATGAGACAGTGGTGTTTATCTTCCCAAACCCAATCATCAGCCTGCCTCCAGGGAAACCCATGCAGACCCTGAGGCACCTACTCATGTATAAGAGACCAATCACAACACTCCTGATAGCTTGTACAGGGCTCTTTTCTTTGTTTGGGTAATTTTGAATAACTTTTATTACAAACCTATTATATGTGTATTGTGCCAAATTTGAGCAACATAACACATAAGGAAGAAAGTAAGGGATATTGCCGCTCCTGGAGCAAAGAACTGACAACTTTTTGCTATATATTCTTGAGGTTCAAACCTGGGATCTTATAATCATTACCCATTCTTCAAGAACAACATATTTAATGGCTGCTTACTATTCTGGGATGTGAGTACTTGAGAGTTTATCTAATGAATATGCTATTATTGAATATTAATGACAATTCCAATTCTTCCTTATAACCAATACTCAGATGAATGTCACTGTTGAAAACAATCTTAATGCTGTTCCAGAATTATTCATTTAGGTACAAGCTTTCTGAGTTTGGGTCATTGGAAAATGCATGCTTTGTTATTGCCATAAGTAGCAAACTTCCCCTACTCAAAGGTTAAATTTACCTTCCACAAGCAGTGTGTGTGTGTGTGTGTGTGTGTGTGTGTGTGTGTGTGTGTGTGTGATCACCTATCAGTCCGTCTGTTACATTGCCTTGTCCTTTGTATTTCTAAGGCCTTCTATCCTCCAGATAACCAAGAACTTAAACTTTTGCAGGTTTCTCCAAATACTTTTTTTTACCTCATCAGTAATCTAACTTGAGCTGTCATCAGTTAGAGAAAAAAATGCCACTTCCTTTGAGCTCTTTCTCTCATATAGACTGAGTCTGAAAGCATGGCTTGAATAGTCCAGTTTTCCTTCCTTGTGCACCACACACCCAACTGTGTTGATACCTTTTTGAGAGAAAGCCTTGAAAAAGTGGCCTCCTTTTCACTCTTTTAGAGTTCTAGCATAACCTTGCCTTCTCTCCCTTCTCCTTCTCATCCTCTCCATCCCAACATGCACATACACACTCAACCCATCTGATCACTTCTTGACATGTCTGCATTTTGATTGCTCGATCCTACCTCTTTTGTCTTCTCTATAAATCCTTCATCATATTTTCTTCCAATTTCTCTTGAACATTTTAAGGTTTAAAGAGTTTTGTGCCTTTCATAGTTAAATACAGTGGTTCAAATGACTCCCCCTTAGTTCATACATGCCATATGGAAAAGTATGTATGTTTTTTGGAGACCTGGTAAAGGTACGTCATCTTCACCTGCTTTTAGACTACAGAGTTGTTTATTTACTCATTCGACTCATTCAGATATTCACAGACATCTATCCCCTGTGGATTGGACACTGTGCCGGGTGCCAAGGATACAGCTGGTAATGAGAAATACATGGTCACTGCCTGCAAGAAGCTTATCATGGTGACTCAAAGCATCGCATCTTACAGAGAGTGATTTTTATTTGGACTTAGAATACTTGTGTGCTTTAATGACCTCCAATGACCACATTCTCTTCCCCTCCTTCTCATCCATCCTCATTTGGATGTACACATTGAATTCTTGTCACTCTTCTTAAAATGAGCACCTGTTGGGTTTACATAGCAAATAGGACTAGTGGATAAGGACATACTCCTCAAAGGCCACTGGGAGAGTGATTAAGGGAACACTAACTCAGTTCCCCTAGACTCGGGTAGGAAGTTCATTCTAATTTAAACTGTTTATTTTTGTAAAATTTAAGGAGCAAGCTTTGATTAAAAGCTTGTGCAACACAGGTTGAATAAAATCTTGAAAGGATCCATGCATTGTATGATGATTAAGCAGTTAAGCCTAGATTAGTTTAAAAAAAAGCTTAGTATGTGTATTGAGGGGGTATTTTAGGTCATAGGATTTTCAGATTAAATGAAGATTAACAAATACAACTTCTTGAAGCAAAAATTTGGATTAAAAATTCTCCCAAATATATTAAGTTTTTGTCTTAGTAAACAGAATTAAAAAATACTTGGGTATAATTTTTCCATTTTATTTAACTGATAATTCTAGGAACTATTTTTCTACCCCAGGGTAGAAAGCAAAAGAATGAGAGTGAGGCTAAATTTCAGCTCACCTCCAACATATTTCTAGAAGATTCTTCATTTAAAAAAATCCTTGGAATGGAACTCTGATTTTCATTTGTTTCATTCTAAAATTGGGCTATTCTAGCTATAGAATTATTTTTGACCAAGAGAATTCTGGCAAATGACTCCCCATTCATCCAGCTTTCGGGTGTTTACAGCGGAGATCTTCATAGTGAGGCAGAAAGGGCAGGGTTGTTGCCTCATATTTTGCCCAGTGATACTGCCTTTCTGTAAATATGCTTTAGCAAATATAGCACAAAATGGATATTTACTGTCCATAGTAGTGACAACAGAGATTTCGTAGCAGGTATCAAAGGAAAAGGGAACTTGTGCAAGGAGGCAGGGTGATGATCTGCGGCTGTGAAAAGGCTCGTCACTGGTGGTCCCTTGCCTATGGAAATGGTTGCCTCTCAGACATATCCTTTAAGGCACTTCAGTATGCAACAGATGTCATGATCTTGGTCCAAGAATCAAGGGATAGGATGAAGAAGGGATGAAAGAGAGGAGGATAACACTCAGCTTCATATTGACTGTGTGTTCTTTTTTTTTTTTTTTTTTACCACATTTCTAGCCCTGCAAAGGTGGGGACCACATATGGCATGTCGTTATTTAGTCTGCAGTACCAGTTCAATGTAAGGCATGCAGTAACAAGTATTTAGAGAAAGGAGGGAGTTGGAAAGGATGGACAAGAGATGCTTGCGTGGTTAAAGTGATTAATGGACACCAGGGGATAGCTCCCTAGTTTAGCTCTTTGCTGCTTGGTCCAAGCCCTGCAGCTAACTAGCCATATGTCTAATGGTAGTAAGCACATAACAGTACGTTTCTGCCTCACAGGGTTATAGGAAGGAGACAGATAAAATAGAAGTTCCGAGTGCTTTGAGAGGCAAACAGCATATTAACAAAGCTGGGTCAGCTAAGGTACGATTCTGACAGGCATTTTCTTTTGGCTTTATCCAGTCCTCCCTTTCAAGCCCCGATATCTTTGACTCCCCAAGTCCCGAAGAAGATAAAGAGGAACACATTTCGCTTGCGCACAGAGGAATAGACGTGTCAAAGAAGACTTCCAAGACTGTTACCATATCCCAAGTGAGTGACCAGCCAGGGTGAGGTGTCCCTGCCCTTCCATGCATGTGTTAACAATGGGTTATAAAGCAAGCAAGATAAACAGACAATGTGGGTGTTTGCTACTCTTTAGCAACAGTGATTACTGTAGTCACCAGAATCCATAAGGTATGATGCAGAGTCTCCAAAACTGGGCAGAATCCCTATCTCTGAGCTGCAAGTTCAGTTTATTTCCCCTGGTTTCTCTTTGCGTTGGATCTCTTTTATATTGTCACATGCACATGTGCAAATTCCATCACACACCACTTGCCACAACCTAGTCAACTTAAAAAAACTCTGGAATATTTAAATAGACTACATTCAACATCATGCTCTCTGCTCACAAACCTTGTCTTTTATGTTCAAAACTGGCAAAAATTGTTGGAAGAGTTCTTTTATTTTAATAGATATTATTTTATGTATATGTGTATGTAGCTGAGCATATGTATATGGGCCACATATGTGCAGAGATCAGAATGGTGTGTCTGATTTCCTGGGACTGCAGTTATATGTGGTTGTGAGCCACCAATGAAGGTGCTGGGAACCGAACCCAGGTCCTCTTCAAGAGCAGAAAGCACTCTTAACCACTGCTCATTTCTCCACCCTCTTGAAGACTCATACTGATATGGTCTCTTAAAAGTCAAATTAGATTCATATTCTAGTATACATTTATAGTTTAAAGCAATTAAATTTCATTGTATGCCTAGATAATGGTATCATTGCTCTAAGTTAATTTGTTTGTGAGAAAAAAAGCAAACATTGTTGTGGTAAACACCTGCAGTTCCAGCTATTGGAGAGGCTGAGATGGGGGGGGGACTCATTTGATGCCAGGAGTTCAAGACCAGCCTGGCCTGTGTAACACCCCCCTCCTCCGTCTCAAGAAAGAGTGAGACATACACAGATAGGGACAGAGACACATGAAGAAAGAGATAGAGACAGAGCAAGAGAGAGAGAAGGCGCTAGCAAGTGGAATGGTGGCAGCAGAAGAGTACTTGCCCAGCAGGTGTGAGGTCCTAGGTAGGATTCCCACCAACTAAACAGACATTGTTTAGCTACCACGTGCAGTTCAAAGAGGAAGCCTCCTATACAAGTTCTGTTCTTAATAAATGAAGACTATAAAATCCTATCTTCTAGTACTAAGAAAGCCAACAAGTACGATTATTTTCTTAGAACATTATGTTTATGTAGTCATTTGAGGCAGGAATCAGTACAAAGAAATCAAAGATTAGATGGGATTTTCCTTCTCGTAGATTCAAGTATTTGCATGATAGATTTTTCTTAAAAATCTACTTACAGTAACCAAAAATATGATCCTACAAAACAGATCAATTTTAATTTTCCCCAACCAAAGTGTTTCTCCCTCATAAAGGATTCCATTTACATTAGTTGGATTTAGACCCATGGTGGGGGTGGGGGTTGTTTTATTTTTGTTTTGTGTTCTTGTGACCATAGGCACACCTTTCCCTTCCTTTCTCTGGCATCCCTGGGATGACTCTCCAGTGACATCTACTGGTAGCTTTTTGTGTTTCTCATTTTCGGGGCTCTAATTCCATTAGCCTGTTTCACTTTCTGGGAGTTGTCAGGTTGTGTTTTCCACTGCTTAGAGAAATTCCACTTGAACTAATTTGATCAAGGAGTGTTGTGACATATACTCTATGAGGAGCTAAAAAAAATGTACTTGTTAGCCGAAATGGTCTGATCTGAGAGAATCAGTCAGATGAGAAATGCCAAAAGAAGGATTGATTGAACACAGCTGGGTCATGAGAGGTGGGATGGGAAACGGAAGAAGGCGTGAGCCCTAGCTTACAGAACTAAGCAAAGAAAGAACAGAAGAGCACAAGACTTCAGACTCGGTCAGCCACACAGTCACAGTGATGGTGCTGGCCAGAGAATCCACCTGTAATTGAATTCCAGTTCTGCTGGTGCTGAGCTCCCAGATGTGGGGACTTATTCCAGCAGCTCTACAAGCCTCAGTTTCCTGCTTGGTACAGTGAGTGTGCCAGTTGATTCCTGTTTACATTGTAGAGCTGATGTCCAATGTGCGATCACAGCTCCATAAATGTCAGCTCCTCTCCTCTCGTACTATAACTGCTACTAACAGCGAAGCTTGGGCTGGCGGAGTGCTCTCTGGCAGCAGAGAGTGCTTTTCCTCAATGGTAACTTGGCAGAGAAAAGGCGAACAGAGAGACTGGGAACGATGGCCCATCTGCTTTTGGCTCACTCTGCCCAGTCTCTGCCTCTAGCACAGCCTGAATCCAGACTCTGCCTCCTTGATGCTGTGCCAGCCAAGCCCCTTTTTGGCACGTTCCCTGGGATGGCCGGCTGAGTGCCTGCTGCTGGAGGAAGTCCCGTGGTTGCTGTGCCAAACTTCACCATCAGCCTCGGCCTCTGCCCTGTCACTCACCCTTCCGCTGAGGTCCTAGCCTACTATTTGCCTTGTACCCACCTGCCTACCCACTTAACCTGCCCCTGCCAATGTTTCTTCACTGGGCCTGCCAGCTACTCATGCTCCCTTGCACATAAGACGGATCTACAGCTTTTTCAGGCTTCGTCGGGACACCTCTTCATTGGGCCTCTCTTACCTCTCTCCGTCTTCCACCTAACCCCCCATTCACTTCTCCCCCAGCATTTCGTGGATCTCAGGGTCTCACTCATCTGTGAAAGCAAACGAAACCCTTCTATCCTAGCTCTTATTAAGGCTTCTTTATGAGTTCATACCCCCACTCTACCGTCTTCCTTCCTCAGCCATATTTCTAGAAAGAATCCTCAGGTGTTAGCTACAACCCTCAGCTCCCATTCAGAAACTGATCACCCAATTTGAGTTTCTATCTTTATCATGCCACAAAATGGGTTCCATTTTCTCCTCAGCACCCTTGACCCATTTATCCAATTTTCTTTTTTGGAAACTTCTCTAGAGGCTTCCCTAAGCCAAGGCCCTGCACTGGTCTTTTCTTCGGTTTCTCAGTAAGTCTTCCCAGGTCTCAAGATCTCTCTCGCTCTCGCTCACTCTCATTCTTTCGTCTTCTTTCCCTTTCAGTTTGGGATTCCGCGAGTTCTGCTATTGGCCCCTTGCTCATCTGCCTTATCTATACCCATGGAGTTCACTTCCTTTAGCCCAGCTCACTCTTTTAGTGGCCTTGCCTACTAGACACAACTCTGGACCATCCCCCAGGATCATAAAATTCAAAACCTTGAAAGGATTATCTGAGCCTTTCCCTCATGAAAGATGCAACCTCTGCCTGATTCTTCCCTCCCCACCCGTGGCCTGATACTTTGGATTTTACTACCTTCAGCCTATGTGGGACCTCATCTCCTAGAGGGTGTCTACTCTGTGAGGCCGGGGACTCCATCAGCCTCACCCACTCCCCACCCTAGTACCACGAATGATACCTGATGCCTTTGGTTAGATGTCCCTGCCTTCCCCACATCTCTCAAAATTATCTTCTCAGCTACTGCCCAGGTCAGATGCTCAACCATTTCCAGCTTGCATTGCTTCAGAGTCTCAGTTCTATCTCACTCCAGACCCCCCACCTCTCATGCCTTCCCGTCCCCTGAGTAATCATGAGCAGGATGTGCCATCCCTGGAAGCAGCCGCTTCTCCTCCCTGTCCCTTAGTTTCTCCTGCCCCATCTTAACCCAGCCATTCTTCAGCTAGCATGTCATGCTCCCTGGTCTCTAGGTCTTTGCCTAGGGCTGTTGCTTCTGACCCCCCCCCCCCCAGGATGAGACCCGAGTTCCTCCCTCTCGCTCCCTTCCTTCCTGGACTGTGGCTGCTTTGATATGTTTCTGGGGCTCTCTGTGCTTCCTCCCTCTTGTACAATCTTCCCCCTGTGCTGCAATGTATTAATCTGTCTTGTCTGCCTTGCACTCCACTATGATCTATGCTTCTAAGGGCAGGACAATGTGTTGCTTGCTCACTTCAGCATTTATAGTACCTGACAAGCAGTTTGGTATCTCTGTGTGCATATGAAACCAGTCAGGGACTATCTGTCCAGAAAAGAAGAGGAAATTTAAAATGTGTACAGGCAGCTCTTGGGCAGGGGTCTGTCTGCACCATGTTGGCCATGGAGGGCTTGTAGATGAATAAGCAATAGACTTACGTGGAGAGAAGCGAAGGTGGGGTAGTGAAGGAGGGTCTGACTCACAGGACAGGGAGGCACCCCCACACAGATCCCTGGCTCTGAAACCTCTCCACCTTCCCTTTTCACAGGTGTCTGACAACAAGGCATCCCTGCCACCCAAGCCAGGGACCATGGCAGCTGGCAGCAGTGGGCCAGCCTCTCTCTCTTCAGTGGCATCCTCCCCCATGCCATCCTCTTTGGGAACCGCTGGACACAGAGCCAATTCCCCATCGCTGTTCAGCACAGAAGGAAAACCAAAGATGGAGCCTGTGGTCAGCAGCCAGGCTGCTGTAGAGGAACTCCGGACACAAGTCCGTGAGCTGAGAAGCATCATTGAGACCATGAAGGACCAGCAGAAGTGAGTGCCCAGGGACCCTTTGCAGCTGCTTCCAGATGGCCCACCACTGGACATCCCCACCCTACAGAGGGTGGCCCAGGTCTTCCCACTGATAGTGCAGCAGAGCTGGAAATGGGTGTACACCTGACGATGTTTCATTTGTACTTAATTATGCTGTGTGTTTTCTATCCTTGGCCTACTGTGTGCTGAAGAGCACAGGCTGGCCACACAGTATGTCGAGGTGAGTCAGTTGCAAGGACTGACACATTCAGAAGGCTGCCAAAAAGAAAATGAAGTCCACTAAAAGTACATTTCTGTGTTAATCTTTTTCATGTATGTTAAATGCACTGTGTCATGCAGTGCCCACAGAGGTTAGAAGAGGGAGTTGGGTCCCCTAGAACTGGAGTTACAGACAGTTGTTAGCTGCCATCTGGGTGCTGGGAATTGAACCCAGGGCCTCTGCAAGAGCAACCAGTGCTTTTAAAGACTGAGCAATCTCTGGGGCTGGAGAGATAGCCTAGCAGTTAAGAGCACCGACTGCTCTTGCAGAAGACCTGGGTTTGATCCCCAGCATCCACATGGCGGTTGAGAACTGTCCGTTCTTCATTAGTAGGATCGAAAGGTTATTCCTGGACAAACTGTCAGCCCATGAAAGGAAACAGCCAGAATTGACCAGAGTCCAAGTCAACAGCTCCAGAGAGAGTGGACTGTTTTACCTCTCATCCACCTGTGCCCCTTTTCTAAGCCTAGGGAACAACCTGCGGAAGAGGGGGCGTGGTAGAATGTAAGGGCTGCGATTGGGGTGAATGGTGAAACTACAGCAATGTAGTCTGGACACTCATTTGATCAACTTGATTGAACAAACAACCTGTCACCCCCCACTGGATGGTGGGGCTGTAGGTGTTTGGGCACAACAGCCTGCAGATAGGTTTTGCATGAAGGATGCTTGTACTCATGGATTATCACTTATAGCTAAAAATGAAAAAAAAAAAACTGAGAGAAAGATGCAGGACAGTTATGGCAGAATGCATGATCTGGGATGGGGTGGGGTTGGGGGGGAGGGAAAGGGAAATAAGCCTGAACTGAATTGGAAAAATGTATGAAATGCACAAAGCATCAATAAAATATTGTAAAAAAAAAAAAAAAAAAAAAAAAAAAAAAAAGAACTGTCGGTAACTCCAATTCCAGGAGAACTCCAGTTCCAGGGGAATCCGACACCCTCTTCTGACCACCGCGGCATTGCACGACACAGGTGCACAAACCTGCATGCAGACAGTACATTCATACACATAGAAAATAAATAAAAATTTAAAAAATTTAAAAAATGACTGAGTAATCTCTCCAGTACCTGCTATGTTAGTCTTCTGAGAAAAGAATTAAATTTACCATGCGTGCGTGCGTGCATGCGTGTGTGTGTGTGTGTGTGTGTGTGTGTGTGTGTGTGTTTAGTGGATAGCTAACAACTTGCAGGAATCAGCACTCTCCTTCCACCATATGGGATCTTGGGGCTCAAACTCAGCATCAAATTTGAGAGCAAGCACCTTTACCCCTAGAGCCATCTTGTCAGCCCATAGGTCAGCTTTTCATTACATCTAAAAGCCTACCACCTCATTTCCTGAAGGAAATGCCTTTAGCACATGGGCCTTTAGGGGCATTCATAAGCCAAGAATTTTTTTATTTTATTTATTTTTATTTATTTTATTTTAATTAGTGGGGTGTGCATGTTCATGTGGGTGCCCACAGAGGCCAGAAGCATTGTAGCCTGTGAAGCTGGAGCTATAGGGAGTTGTAAGATGTGGCATGTGGGTGCTGGGAACTGAACTTAGGTCCTCTGCAAAAGCAATATATTCTTTTTTAGTTTATTAATTTTTTGTGTATGAGTGTAGTGCCTGCCTGTGTGTAAATGCATCTGTGTTGTGCCATGCCCATGGAGGTCAGAAGAGAGCACTGGATCCCCTGGAACTGGAGTTACAAATGGTTGTTAGCCACCATGTGGGTGCTGGGAACTGAACCTGGGTCCTTTCCAAGAGCAGCCAGTGCTCCTAACCATGGAGCCATCTCTCCACCCCAGAAGCAATCCATCCTTAACCACTGAGCTGTCTCTCCACCCCAGAAGTGATCCATCCTTAACCACTGAGCTGTCTCTCCACCTCAGAAGCAATCCATCCTTAATCATGGAGCCATCTCTCCACCCCAGAAGCGATCCATCCTTAACCACTGAGCTGTCTCTCCAGCCTCATACCACTCCTTAAATAAGGACAAGAGTTTGCTTTTCCTCTAGCATTTAGAAAGAATGCAGCATCTTCATTTAGATGGCAGGTGAAACAATTAGTTTACGTCAACGGTTGAGAAGTATGAAGGAGATAGAGGGAATCCTTAAACCCAAGAGTTTTCTCTTAGACAGTCTGGAGGGATAACTCAGCCTGGAGAGATGGCGAAGAATGTCAGTGCCCTCTTCCAAGGCTTGCCTCTCACAGGCTTCCTCAGCAGGCGTTCCTGCCCAAATTCAGTGAGTCCCCACCATCATTCCACCTTCTCTTCTGGTATCACTTTCTTTTTTTTTTTTTCTTTCTTTTTCTTTTTTGAGACAGGGTATCCCTACAGCCCCAGCTGGCCTGGAACTCATTCTGTAGACCAGGCTGGCCCTTGAACTCACAAGAGATCAACCTGCCTCTGCCTCCCAGGTGCTAGGATTAAAGGTGTGCGCCACCACACTGGCTTAAAGATGGTGCTTAGCCTCCACGTGGGTGCTGGGAATCGAACCTGGGTCCTCTGCAAGAGCAGTCGGTGCTCTTAACTGCTGAGCCATCTCTCCAGCCCCCTGGTGTCACTTTCAATTCAAGTCTATTCCAACTTACTTCCACATCCTCAAATGAACTCTGCCTTTAGAGGCAGACTCACCTTCCTGCTCTCCCCTGGCTCTTACACAACTCATTTTTACCACAAGACTTAGAGAGTTTGCTTTACACCATCTTCCCCAACTAACTTCTACTCAGACCATAGACCACTTAATGCTTTGTCTGTCAGGCTTCCTGGGTTGAGACTGCTGTTTTAAGATCTCACCATCCACTACTGTCCTAAGCCCTAAGCGCTAATCACACAGATATTGATATATAATGCATCCTTAAATAACTATGCCTAATGAATTACAACTAGCTAATGTCAGGTAACCTAGAGTGTTGACAGCAGTGCTGGGACACAGTCCTAAGTATGGTGGCCATCATGGTGCTCATCTGGAGTAAGCAGTCACACTGGCACTAGTACTGTGTTCACTAAGCTATTTCTGTAGTGTTTGTTTTCCATTTTACAAATGTACATGTGTCTGATCCATTAAAACAGAATATAGCTCTTAGAATAATATCCAAAGAACAAAGCCCTGGCTTTGTAGGATGAGTAGCATCATTTCACATCATTATTTAAAGTTGGAAAAGGCATTAGGCTGTGGGTCCTAGCTCTTGCAGGCTTTTCTCAGACATTGCTGTGTTGTTAATTCAGGTATTTAATATCCTATTCAGAGGTCTTAAATTTTTGTAGGATTTTGTGATAATTGATGAAAACATATTAGTGACTCTTTTTACTTTAGTTTTATTTTTACTTTTCTTCAATACTGGGAGATTCTACAACCTTTTGTGTTTTCTTTTTAAAATATTTTATTTATTTATTTATTTATTTATTTATTTATTTATTTTTTGGTCTTTTCAAGGCAGGGTCTCCCTGTAGCCCCAGCTGTCCTGGAACTCACTCTGTAGACCAGGCTAGCCTTAAACTCACAAAGATCTGCCTGCCTCTGCCTCCCAAGTGCTAGGATTAAAGGTGTGCACCACCACACCCAGCTATTATTTTTATTTTATGTGTATTTATGAGTGTGTTGCCTGCATGTATATAAGTGCAGCTGTGTTATGCAATGCCCATGGAGGTCAGAAAAGAGCATTAGATTTCCTGGAACTGGAGTAAAAGTAGGTTGTTAGCTGCCATGTTGGTGTTGGGAATCAAACCTAGGTCCCCTGCAAGAGCAGCCAGTGCTCTTAACCACTCAGCCATCTCTCCAGCCCCATCAGTGACCTTTCATTAACTTAAAAGTCACAAAAAATGAAGTGTATATGGAGTGATTAAAGTGTCTGAATTAGGAGTAGGAAGATAGCTCAGTAATAAAGTACTTGCCATAGAAGTATGAGGACCTGAGTTCAGGTCCCCAGTACTCAGGTAAAAAGCTGGCTGCTGGAGTACACATCTGTAATTCCAGCATTGAACAGCAGAGACAGGTGGATGGTGGGGGTGGGGGCTTGCTGGCTGCTGGAGCACACATCTGTAATTCCAGCAATGGACAGCAAAGACAGGAGGATAGTGGGGGTGGGGGCTTGCTGGCCAGCAAGCTCCAGATTCAGAGACTCTTTCTTAATAAGGTATAGAGAGATTGAGGAAGATACCTGACATCAACTTCTAGCCTCCACATGTCCATACACACACACACACACACACACACACACACACACACACACACACACACACACGAACATGTATTCACTATAATAATAGAGAAGAAAGAATGTTTGGTCCATAGTTTCTTTGTAAAAAGGTCAGATGGATTTTGTAGTCATAATTAAATTTTCTTACCTCTTGTTGGGTGAAGTTCGGGCCTTTATTTGATTCTGTTATTTGCTTTTCAGACGAGAGATTAAGCAGTTATTGTCAGAGTTGGATGAAGAGAAGAAAATCCGGCTTCGTCTGCAGGTAGGTCACTTGGGGTTTTGTTGCCTGTGGGTGGCCCACCGAGGTTTGTGGCGGGGCTCATCTAATCCCAGGACGATCCATGTGGGAAACACATGCAGGAAAGCACTCCACGTGGACGCATGTTGAGGTCCAAATGCAGAGAGAGTGTTTATTGCAAAATGTCTGGTTAAATATCGAACACATTCTCAAATCTCAGGGCTGAATCCTAAACCTTTTTGTCACTATATCCCACCCCATGGGTGTGGCCAGGGAGGTCCCATTGGTTTAGAATGCTACCCATCTAAACTAAGTTTTCCCACAGTTGCCCATGAGGCCTGGGCTCAGTTGGGGATAGAGGTGAAGTCAGAGCTTTAGGATAAAACTGAATGAGTGCTGCTGGGCATGGTGGCTCATACTCATAATCCCAGCAGTCAGGAGGCTGAGGACAGTTTATCATCAGGTGTTCCAGACCAACCTGGGCTATAGAGTGAGTTCCAGGACAGCCTGAGCTACAAAGAGAGAGCATGTCTCAAGAAAACAGGATGGCTGCAGTAAGAATGACTTAGAATTGAGTAGTCCTATTCTCCATCCATTCCTGAGCTCCAGGTCTGGGGTAAGAAAGAGATTAATACACATTCCCCCAGTTGACTTTCTTATTTGGAATTCATTTGAAATACCTCCTCTGTAAATCACTCCCTCTGATTTCCAAGAGGCCTCATCTTACCAGTTGCCAGAGGACATGGCACTCAGGAGGCCTTGTTGCCTGCTGGCCTCCATCATATGGTACCCCTTGTACTCCAGGGACCACAGATCTCCATGTTGGTATTGCACTGCAACTCTTAACCTCTCCCTGATGGTCTTGTCAGCCTTTCCAGAGTCTCTGAGCTCTGTCCCCCTCTAGCCTCTGACCCAACTCTGTCCTGACTGAATGGTGGAAAGAGTGTGTGTGTGTGTGTGTGTGTGTGTGTGTGTCTGTGTCTGTGTGTGTGTGTGTGTCTCTATGTGTCTGTGTCTGTGTCTGTGTGTGTGCGCACGCGCTTCAAATGACCCAAAACTGACTCTCCCCTTTGATCCAGTTGGGGCCCATGCTGCTTAAAGAAAGCATAGATATTTCTCACGATTCCATTAGGAGTGCTGACCTTTACCCCACTGGCTTCTGACATTGTCAGATAGTCCTGACCACCTGCTCTACCGTCTGGGTAGGAAGCTAGAATCATTGCTACTTTTTTTTGGTAAACTGTGGATCCTAGGAGCATGAGAATGGCAGAGCCCAGTATTTTCCAGAGGACCGCACCTGTGCACCTGTTGTTTATGTTCTTGTCATTTCCAGCATTGTTTCCAATTCTTCATTCACATGTTATTTTGTCCATAATGTCACCTTGAGTCTTTTCTGTCCATCGGTGAGGTTGATTACCCTTATACTTCTCTAAACCCAGCCATTTCATTATGATTGTGTTTGATCCTTCTTTTATTCCTTTATAGATGGAAGTGAATGAAATCAAGAAAGCTCTTCAATCAAAATGAATACTTGATCATTGAGATGTTACATTATTCATCCCGAGTCCAAGACTCAAATTTTCTGCCCCAGCCAAAATAATCTTGTGCCAAAAGATTAAAGGTTTGCCTCAACATGTCCCTATTTGAAAGATTAGCACAAAAGTCTTGATAGCACAACACAAATTCCATCCAAGAGGGGAGTCTTCCCCATGGTGTAGTCCTGGGTCTGACAGTGGTTGTGATGTAGAACACATTGTGCTAAAGGCTTTTCTACCTTGAGATCTCATGAGAAATGAAAACTCAGGCAGTTTAGTCCATAGTAGTACTATTTTGATGATATTTTCCATTAATACAATGTAATTTCAGATTATTCGTTTACAAGCTTTATAATTTTAGGATTTTTTTGAAATCGTGTTTTGTCACAGATGCCCCTGGTGTTTGTACACCGAGTTGGAAGCAAGTGTTTTGTTCTTTGCTTCAGGTGGAAAGCTGCCTCGCTTTGTGTTCCCCTTTAGGATTCTATTACATATGTAATTTTAGATCCCCTGCCAGCGACTCCCACCACCCTAAGAGTAATTCTAGCTTATATATGATGGTATATTTGCAAAAAGAGAAAGAGAAAATCTGGTATTTGCAATGATCTGTGCCTTCTTTCTAACACCCTCTTGACTGGAGCTTTTGTGATGCAGCTACCATGATTCAAAATAAAGAAATAAAAAGAAAAACCCTGCCACTTATCCTTGTCCACTAGGGGCCACTGTCTTCACAGCTTTTCTCACCCTAAGCCAAAGGTCCCAATAGGAGACAGCTTGAAGTCTGCCCTGCTGTTTGGTACCAGCTGTGATATTTGAGTTTCTCCTACCTTTAGGTTGTTCATGAAATTAGAAATGTCATCCTTGCTTGACTTTTTTCATCAGCGAAGTTAAACCCTGCTTCCTGTCCTTTACACCTTTTGCGTGAACAGAATATGCATTATTAAAGCAAAAATAAATAAAAATAAAATGCAAATGAAAACAAGGGGGGGGAAGTTGTATTATTTCCTGCACTGGGTTATCTGTGTGTGTTATCGTTGAAACTGTATTCATACAATGTCATTTGCCTTGCTCACTTGTAACCCCTTCCTTGGATCCAGGAGAATGGGAGGAGGGTCTTGTGGAAATGTAGCTATAGGATCTTTCCAAGAATTTATGGAATTGCTTTTCCTTTCCCAACAAAACTGGTGTTTGCTCATCTGCTTTATCTTTGTAGTACATGAACAGTTCAGCCTTAGACTATGTAACTTTTCTCATTCTTAGCTGAAAATAGGGGGCATTCTGGACTTTCAAGATTGTTTATGGGGAAGAGGTGGAGGGGGCAGCCCCTTATGCCCCCCAATTATGTTTGATGTGTTTCTAAACAGCTGCTTTGTCTATTTCCTGCATTTTATAGTGAAACTACTAAACGTTAATAGATTTGCACAACCACAAGAGAATGAAAACTGATGAATTTAAAGGAATGGTGGAAAAACTTTCTCATTATTCAGCATTGAAAATAGAACAAATGTCTCTTCCTTTTCTTCCTCTCTCCCTTCCCCTGCCTTGCTCTCGCCTGCATACTCGTCCTTTATGCTTGAGGCCATTACTTCCCTTCCAGTATTTACAGAGCCCTAATGCCCTAGCCTTCCTGGGTAGGGACACAGCTGAGGGAAGGGACTGTGTAAAGAAAACATTCACCCTTTATTCCCACATGTGAATATATTTGCCTTTTCTGCAGCCATGGTCTCAGTGTGCTTGGGGCCAGGAGCACCAAGTTTCTGAGAGAAGTGTCAAACATTCCTGTACCATTGACTGTGCTAAGCCTTTCTGCATTACACTTGAAGCCTTCAGAGATTTCCTACCACCTATTAAAACAATGAAGATTGGTTTCTTTGATGATCGAATTTCTCATTTACTCATCGAGAAAATTTTTAATGATGGTATAGCTTTATATGATGAGTAGGATTGTTAACAATGAAATTGAGAGGTTGGAGCGCCCACATGGGGTGCTGGCAACATGGAATGTAGAGGGCTCGTGTCTTCCCATAACAAAGGCATTGGCTTCCTTTGGGGAAAAAAAAAATGAGAGAAGTGCTTGTAGAGAAAGAAGCCGGTATGTCCGGTTTCATTACTGTCCTTTGGGCTAACGAGCATGAGGATTCTGCATCATGGAACTGGATGAGCCACTGCCCAGAGCAGCCACCATCTTTACTCTTGACCAAATGGACCCATCAAGAATATTGAAAAGCTTGGAAGTATCACTTTTGAAAAATAATATTCTTTTGCATTCAGCATGGACTCAACCAGGCATCTATGGAGATTATTTTTTTGCTTCATTTTCTAAAGTTGTATTTAGAAAAGTCTTAAGTATTGTGCTTTGTAAAAGAAGATGATTAAAATGAAATTTTGTGAAAATATTTTTGTTCAAAGTTGTCATGGTCCAAGAGGAATGATTTCTTGGAGCACAAACCCTTTTACTCTATTTTACACAATTTGATTACTCTGATAGGAATGTCTTTAGGAAGACACGAAGTTACCCATTTAAATCTGTGCCTGTGAATTCCATTTTTTAAATTGTTTGATTTTACATTCCTATCAAAGCATAAAATGCTAGTTAGGTATAAATTCTTTTTAGTGTAAAGACCATTAAATTATCATTATTGGAATAATTGTGTAATGCCATTTTTATTCATATATACTGTTCAAGGCAGCATATTCAAGTGCATGGTTTGTTTTCTCCCATAAGAACATCCTGTATCTATTGTCACATGTGTGTCTCTGGTTAGTAATGGTGGGGTTTTATTTCCCTTCACAAATAGCTTCTTGATAGAAAAGCTACAGGGTGTATAATTTATTGCCCATAGTTGCCATGGTTTGTACAAAAATAATCCCCAGCTTCCATAAAGATTTTTGTATTATAACATGAGGTCATCACAGTCATTTTTTTGTATTAGAGTAGGTTTTAGTCCTAGAGTTATTTTTATACACACTAATGTCAAGATGTTTCGGCACCAAGAGAGTTTGATAAAAAGCTTTTCCCTTTGCTTCTGTACAAATGAGAACTGGAACAAAACACATGAGTGACAAGGTGTTCAGCTTGGTTGAATATGGCATCAGAGGGAAGTCTGGGTGCTGAGGACCTGGCACACTGACAAAGATGCTGGTCCTAAACTTAGATTGGCAGGGCCAAGGAAAAGAAAAACTTCCTCACCCAGAAATAAATGCCAGCAATATAAAGGGTGATAAGGTAGATCAATCCCTTACAAGGATGAAGACCATGCCTATGGTTCCTCGTTCTGTCCTTAGGGTCACCAAGGCTTTGTTCCTAACCCCTGGAATTGAGGTGGCCCTGAAGTACATGAGAGCCCGTGAAGAAGGTGCAGATCCCTATAAAAATTTTTTGGTTTATCTGTGTATTTTTTACTTGATCTGAAATTGAAGTGACCATGGGGGAAGGCCATGTGCTCACTGTGTTTATGAACTTGGAATTCACAGTGACAGGTAAGGTATATCCACTTGTTTTGATACAGGATCTCACTCAAGTTTGCCTCGAACTTGGAGTAGTATTCCAGCTTTCCACCTCCCATGTGCTGGGGTTACAGATATGAGCCACCATGTCCAGTGGTGATCATTTATTTCAACCAAATGATAGACCAATTTGATCTAGGCATAGCTAGAATCTTCTTGTTTGTGTGTGTGTGTGTGTGTGTGTGTGTGTGTGTGTGTGTTTTATCTTTTCGAGACAGGGTCTCCCTGTAGCCCCAGCTGTCCTGGAACTCACTCTGTAGACCAGGCTGGCCTTGAACTCACAAAGATCCACCTGTCTCTGCCTCCCGAGTGTGTATGTGTTTTTTTACAGGGTCTCCCTCATCAAAGCCCTCCTGGAACTCAATATGTAGACTAGGCAGGTGTTGATCTCACAGAGACCCACCTGTCTCTTCTGGGGCTGTTAGTGTGCTATGTCTGAAACAGACAAACACTTTGTGTTTTTCCCACAAAGCCATAATTTCTTGTTTTAAGACAGGCCTCTGTAGCTTCAGCTGGCCTGGAATTTGCTGTGTAGACTAGGTTGGCCTTGATCTCAGAGAGATCTGCCTGCCTCTGCCTAAAGTGCTGGGACTAAAGGTATGTGTCACCATACCCTCAGAATTTCTTGAATAACAAATTCGCAAGGTTCAGTTTCAGTGGCACCAATTTGCCAGATACCCTCAATTTCCTTGATAATCCTGGCCAAGGTAAACACAAGTTCTTTTAATCTTAATCAATATTAACTTCTCACATTATATATTAAACAGTAAATATATATGTGTAGGTTACACGTGTATGTATGTGCAATGGGTTAAGAGAATGGCTGCAAAGTGTTCAGAGAACACACAACTGAGAGGGAAAGTGATAGATCTGTAAATAGAGTATTGTGAGACCACTACTAGGGCTTTGCGTGTGAAGCTGTAAAGTTGAATCCATCTGCAGAGGTGAAAGCGTGGGACTGGGTCCAAACGAATGGGCAGACAGATGGACGGCACATCCAGATGGGCAAACAGAAGAATGGAAAGATGGCAGTTGAATGGGCTGTGTCAACAGCAAGGACTGAGCCCAGTGGAAGCCCCTGGGACATTTTGGGAGTTCTCTGCATATTGGTTTTTGATGCCTGCACTGGATGGTTTTCACCATTGTAGTGCTAGGTGTCATCTATTTATGGGGTTGAGGTGAGGGTGTTAACACCTTTTCTGTGGCTTAGTGCATGTGTGTGTTAAGCCCTTGAGCCTGGTTTCCCTGGTGTGGTTTCAGTATGTCCACGTGCCCCTACAGTCTTAATTCACCCCCGATAAATTTAAAGGGTGTAATCCTTTCTACTCTCAGGAATGTCATTTATTAGTCTGTGCTATGTAGGTGATGCTGGACACATGGGACTTTCCACTGTTCCACCCAGGTGCACAGTCATCCTTTATCCTCAAAATGGAGTCTAAAAACCCAGTTTTCAGCACAGATGTAACAGCACAGGGTACATACAGCTTGAGCTCAACAGGGCCATTCTCTTTAAATGACAAGTTTCTTACTCAGATATAATAAAGTCTTGAATGTGTATCCATGTTACTACCCCTATAGAGTGTATCCAGTTCTCCAGAAAAGAGGTTTGTTGGAGAGCGTTGAGGGAAGGTGCCTCAAATGCAAGGTTTCACTGTAGCTTGTTTTTCATTAAAAATAACTTTTGCCGGGTGTGGTGGTGCACGCCTTTAATCCTAGCACTTGGGAGGCAGAGGCAGGCAGATCTTTGTGAGTTCAAGACCAGCCTGGTCTACAGAGTGAGTTCCAGGACAGCTGGGGCTACAGGGAGACCCTGTCTTGAAAAGACCAAAAACAAACAAACAAACAAACAAAAAACTTAAGCATTCTGAAACCAATTGTTAAGCCATCTTAGCTGATAAAGCCATCTTGAAACCAAACACAAACCACAAGGAAATAACATTTTTTGAGGTTATTCCCTCAAAGTAAAACATTAATGCCTTAGTAGAAAAGGATTCTTTCCAAACTTCATGATTATTTCTTACACTCAGGCTGTGAATGAAGAACTGGCTGGAGCTGAAGCTCTGTCATTGAATGCTCAAGGGAGCCAAGTGAATAGAGCTTGGTTACTTGCATGAGAAATGTCCATCCATTCCCTTGCCTCAGTCTCAGGAAGCACTTGAAAATTGTTATTTGTTCTCAGACAGGGCAGTCTCCTCAGAGAAAGTGAATCTGGAATGAGGAGAAGGATGTGGATTGAGGGAGAAGTCTCAAGTCTCAAAGGGAGCTTCAGGTCTAGAGGATGTGGGATGGGATTCTGAAGAAGAAAGACAAAATAGTGGAGAGCTGAGGGCGATAGCTTTGATGGTGCTACAGGGTGCCTCACTTGCTGCTGGCAAGAGCCTTTCCAATGGATTTATTGTTTGAGACAGGGCCTCCCTGCAGCTCCAGCTAGCCTGGGACTCTATATAGAACAGGCTGTCCTCTATCTCACAGAGATCCCCCTGCCTCTGCCTCCTGAGTGCTGAGATTAAATGCATGTGCCACCAGTTGAATCTCCGTCTTTTAAAAAAGATCCAGAGGTCCAGAATTGATGACTACTCCAATAGGTGCAAATATAGAACACAGATATTTAGATTTTTTTTTAATTTTATGTGTATGAATGCACTGTCTGCATGTAGGTTTGTGCACCCGTGTCGTGCAATGCCGCGGAGGTCAGAAGTGGGTCTCGAATTCCCCTGGAACTGGAGTTCTCCTGGAATTGGAGTTACAGATGGATCTTAGCTGCCATGTGGGTGCTGAGGATCGAACCCGGGTCCTCTGCAAGAGCAGTCGGTGCTCTTAACCGCTAGGCCATCTCTCCAGCCCTTTTTTTTTTTTTTTTGGTATTTTTGAGACAGGGTCTCCCTTTTAGTCCCAGCTGGCCTGGAGCTCTCTCTGTAGACTAGGCAGGCCTTGAACTCACAGACATCCACCTGCCTCTGCCTCTCGAGTGCAGGGATTAAAGGCATGCGCCACCACGCCCAGCCTAGATTTTTAAATAACATTTTTTCCTAACTACAAAGCTAATGTACTATTCAATGTCAGAAATTTTAAAAAAGAGAGAAAGCAAAAAATGAACTTAATGTCAATCAGAAACTTTTTAATTATTTTGGTTTCTCAAAATTGAGGTGACTTTGTCTATATAGTTCTGTTTTATACTTAATATTTCTTTGCCATAATGTTTTTCAGAAACATTATTTGTAATGGCTACATAAGATTCTATCTATAAATAGAGCAGATGATGTTAAGGCAGTCTTTCATTGAACATGTACTGAGTGCTTACATAAGGCTCCATGATAGGTGTTGAATGCAACGTGGTGAGGGAGTTGCTGCTGTCAGGAAGCTCAGAGTCAAGTAGGGGTTCAGGTAGGCAAGTAAGGAAGTCATTGTAGGTATGAAAACATGGCAGGGGGCTGGAGAGATGGCCTAGTGGTTAAGATCGCCGACTGCTCTTGCAGAGGACCTGGGTTCGATCCCCAGCACCCACATGGCGGCTAAGAACCATCTGTAATTCCAATTCCAGGAGAACTCCAGTTCCAGGGGAATCTGAGACCCTCTTCTGACCTCTGCGGCATTGCACGACACGGGTGCACAAACCTACATGCAGACAGTACATTCATACACATAAATAAAATTTAAAAAAATATACAAAAAAATCTAAATATCTGTGTTCTATATTTGTACCTGTTGGAGTAGTCATGGTACATAAGTACACAGGACAGAACTTGAGCATTTGCAGCTGGGCAGAAGCCACCAGATGACATAGAAACCATTAGGAAGAGTAAGCTAGATTATGTGACAAATGGCTAGATGTTGAGTGCGGTCTGGCCCAGAGTGTGGAGCTCCCAGGGACAGCCACTGAGGGAGGGGTTCTACCCCTTTGCAGACTTGCCTCCAGGACCCTCAAATGGCTCTCATAGGACTGAGGAACACCAGAGAAAGTGCAGCAGTGTCTCAGGAATCATTGAGAAATCCACTAGACCCTGCTCTCACAAGGAGCTAGAACAAGAAGGACATGGGGAGGGCTTTGATGATACACCACTGCAGCTGAACTGAAAAGAGCTCGCCCAGCTGGCCCTCACTGCTCACTCTGCTGCCTGGCCCATGTCATCTAAAACATGTTTTAATTTGTAGGGATAAGGGCTTCAAGTTTATAAGTGGAAACACTGCTGAGTACCTGCTTGGAGAAGGGAATGGGGCGGGGAGGGAATCTGACCTTGAAGGAGGGAAAAAACTTCGGAAAGCTACACCCCTGAGACTCAAACCCACTGTGCACTCTAAAATCTTAGAGTATGAGAGAGCCCACCATCCATGCTCTACCAGCATGCTAACAAGCCTCCAGGAATAACAGCAGAATTGCAAGAGACTTTGGGAAACAGCACAAACAGAAGGCCCAAAGCTGACAGAGGAGATAAAGAGGGGATAGGCTGAGAAGGTGGCTTATAGGGTAAAGGGCTTGATGCTTTTAAGTATGAGGACCTGAGTTCAGTTTCTTAGTATCTACTAAAAAAAACCAGGTGTGGTGTATATGTGTAATCCCAGTACTGGGATGCAGAGAGAGGAGGATCCTAGGGACTTGCAAGCCAGTCAATCTAGTCAATTTGTAAGCCCCAAGGTCAACCAATGAGAGATCTTATCTCAAAACAATAAGGTAGAGTGCTATTGAGGAAGACGCCCGACTTCAACCTCTGGCTTCTACAAGTGTACTCAATAGATATATGCACTGCATGCATGCAACACATACAGAGATCACTAGAGAAATGTAAAATTTCTTATGTCCATAGGAAAACAACCATTGGCCATCCACAAAGCCTATATCCTGGCTGAAAACATTGTTTCACACTGAAGATTTCTTAATGTGCTGCTTACTTAACCTTCAACAAAAACTTCTAAGGCATGCTCACAGGTAAGTAAAAGCAGTCTGAGGAGAGAAAAATGATGATCAACATCAGACTTAGAAATGGCACCACTATTGGGAGTATCATAATGATTATTTTTTTTAATGTGTATGAGTGTACTGTCTGCATGTAGGTTGGTGCACCCATGTCGTGCAATGCTGCCGAGGTCAGAAGAAGGCATCAGATTCCCCTGGAACTAGAGTTAAAGACAGTTCTTAGCTACCATATGGGTGCTGGGAATCGAACCCAGGTCCTCTGCAAGAGCAGTTGGTGCTCTTAACCACTAAGCCATCTCTCCAGCCCCCAGAATGATTATTATATAAAAGGCTTTTTGTGAAAAGCTAAGGATGTGGTTCAGTAGTAGAGCCCTTGAATACCATGCTAAAGGCCCTGGGTTCAATCTTCAGCACCTCCAAAAGAATAAAAAGTAAATATTTAAAACTGAGTATGTCTGTAATCCCAGAACCTGGAAAAGGAAGCCAGGAGGATCAGGAATTCAAGGCCAATCTCAGCTACATAAGTGAATTTGAGTCCAGCCTGGGCTATACATATCCTGTCTCAAGCAAAATTAAACAAAACAAAGGCTCCTGTGGTAGATGTCATGCAAGATTAGATAGGTCATTCCAGTGGAGATGGAAACTATGAGAACCTAATGGCAAGAAACAAAAACAGTAACACAAATGAAAAACATTTTTGATGTACTTATCAGTAGATCTGGATATTTATATTGGATAAAGAGCAACACTAATAGTGAAGACACAAATTGCTAAATCAAGAATGAAACAAGATATCACTACAGAGCCATTAAAAGGCTAAAACTTTGTGAACTCATTATTTTAAATTCAACATCCTGGAAAAATGAACAAAGCTTTGAAAACCATAAACTAGTAAAACTCAACCAACATAAATGAAGCAAGGTAAATAATTCTCTAATCATTAGAAAAAACTGAACCTATAATTAAAATACCCTAAAAATGTTTGGGTTCAAATGGTCTCGGTGGAGAATTCGACCAAATACTAGAAGCAGTAACCAATTTTCCATAATCTCTTCAATAAAATAGAAGAGGAAGGACAGAATATTTTCCAAGGAATGCTATGAAACTAGTATTACCCAATACCCAGATGAAGATAGTACAGAAATCTAAAGCAGCAGGTAAATATTTCTCATAAACTGAGATGTGAAAATTCTTGATAAAATATTAGCAAATCAATTTGGCCATGTATAAAAATAATTATAAAATGCAAAGAAGTAAGATTTATTCCAAGTATGCAAGGCTGAATCAACATTTGAAAACCAATGAATGTACTCCACTATGTGGACAGCCTAAAGAGGACAATTCCTATGATTTATCAATTGACACACAAAATATTTGAACAAATACGGTAGTCCAGCACAATAAAAAAGGAACTAGGGGGGCTGGAGGGATGGCCTAGAGGTTAAGAGTGCTGACTGCTCTTGCAAAGGACCTGGGTTCGATCCCCAGCACCAACATGGTGGCTGAGAACCGTCTTTAACTCCAGTTCCATGGGAATCCGACACCCTCTTCTGACCTCCGAGGCATTGCACGACACGGGTGCACAGACCTACATGCAGACAGTACATTCATACACATAAAAAATAAATAAATAAAATTTTAAAAATGGTAAAAAAAAAAAAAGGAACTAGGATAATTCCCTCAACTCAGTAAGTAGCAGATAAACAAACAAACAAACACCCAACAAAACCTAATGAGTATATCACTGTCAGGGTTAAAGACTTAAGTGATTTCTCACCTAAGATCAGGAACAAGGCAAGGATGGATGCCCATTCTCATTACTCTTTTTCAACACAGTACTGCAAGTTCTAGCCATACTAATAAGGCAATGAAAAATAAAAGTCATACAGATTGGAAAGAGGAAATAAAACTGTCTGTATTTGCAGATTGTATGATTGTCTACATAAAATATTCCAACAAAACAAAATCTTCCTATGCTAGTAACTGAGCTCAGCAAGGTTGTGCAACATAAATATACAAAAGCTGCATTGCTATATATTAACAATGAACACCTAGAGTTGGAATTAAACACTATAGGATTTATACCACTTAAAATCACTTTAAGCTGGCCTTGGTGGTGCACCCCTGTGGTCCCAGCACTCGGGAGGCAGAGGCAGGTGGATCTCTGTGAGTTCAAGGCCAGCATGGTCTACATAGTGAGTTCCAGGCCAGCTGAGAGTAAAGGGAGATCCTGTCTCAAAAAAAAAAAGACTAAAAAATCACTTTAAATGTGGTTGAGAATATGTATACTGAAAATTAGAAAGTTCTAGAGAAAAAAAGTAATATAAGAGCTAAATAAATCAAGACACATACCATGTTCCTAGTTTGGAAGATTCAACATCCTGAAGATGCTATTTCTCTCCAAATTCAGTTATAGGTTTACTATATAATTCTTATCAAAAGTGAATAGACAAACCTATTATAAACTTTCTGCAGGAAAACACAGGTCCTAATATGGCTAAAAACCATCTTGGAAAAGGCAAATAAAGAGATATCACTCAATCTGATATTAAGAGCTACTACAGAGCTTCAGCAATGGAAACAGTGTGGTGTTATGGAGGGATAGACATATAGGTTAATGGAGTAGAGCAGAAAAACCAGACTCTACACACACACACACACACACACACACACACACACACACACAAGCATGCATGTTAGACTGATCTTTTACCAAAAGGCAAAAGCAACTCAATAAAGGAAGGCTAGCTTCTTCATCAAATGGTAACTTTTGGTTACTGATCACATATAGCTCCCACCCCAAACTGAACTTCAACTTATACCTCACACCTTTCATAAAAATTACTTCCAAATGAATCATGGACCTAAATGTGAAATTAGACACCATAAAACCTTTTAGAAAAAAATGAAAATCTTCAGGTCCTAGAAGTAGGCAAAGAGTTATTTAATTTGGAACCAAAAGCACAGTCCATTATTAGAAAAAGTTATCAGTAGGACCTCATCAAGATTAAAAACTTTGGCTCTGAGGAAGACCAATCCTATTAAAGGACACAATAAACTATAAATTTGGAGAAAATATTTGCAAACGACACATTAACCAAATGATTAGAATCTTGAATATATAAAGAATACTCAAAAGTAAAAGAACAATCCAATTAGAAAATGGCCCCAACTTTGAATAGATAATTCACCAAAGAAGGTATAGAGATGGCAAATAGTGAAGAGAAAACCCACAGAGTGGGAGGAAACCTTCACTGCAGACACATCTGACAAAGCATTAATCTCCAGAGTATACAAGCTACTCAAAAAACAAAGAAGAAAGAAAACAAATGAAACACTCAAAAGATGGAGCAAAGATCTGAATAGAGACTTCACACAGGAGGAAATAGCGATGGGGACTGGGAGGGAACATCTTCCGAAGGAACATCCCCCCCCCCCCCCCCCCCCCCCCCCCCCCTCTTCACGACGTGCTTCTTCTTCTTTCTTTCTTTTCCAGTCCCATCCTCTGATTTTACATTACGGCTAGGGAAACCTCCCCCCCCCCCCCCCCCCCCCCCCCCACCCCTCCCCCCCCCCCCCCCCCCGCCCCCAAAATTAAAACCACTTTGAGATATCACCTTACCCAATAAAGATGGCTAGGAATCTACAGGAGGAGAGGCATAAGACCCTGATGCCGAAGACCTTGACGTTAACATGGTGAGATGTATGAGACCACACATGCAAGTGTACAGAGGGCCTCTAATGCCAGAGATGTTACCAAAGGCCACTAAACCAATAAAGCAATATGGGTCTCCCATGAGGTCAAGCAAGACTCCACGTGTCGCACAGCTACCACACCACCTGCCTGGAAATACTGCAGCATGAGGTAAGCCATGTGCTGTATATCCCAACATCGTAATTTGGCTTATTGGCTCTCCCCTTGGAGAAATAACCCATGGCTGATGGCCACAAGCTTACATCCCTCTACAGGTTAGGAGATGTTATAAGCCACATTTAAGACCCTGCATATTTAACAGGGGGAAAAATTGTATCATTCAATGGTGGATTACACTATCCAAACATGTGCTATGCTAAAGTAACCTACCAATAACTATTAGGCTGCTTAAATACCTATATATCTAATGCTTGTGCTTCATTTAGTAAGATCTAAAGGTTATTCCTGGACAACTGTCAGGCCCATGAAAGGAAACAGCCAGAATTGATCAGAGTCAAAGTCAACAGCTCACAGAGAGAGTGGACTGTTTTACCTCCATCCACCTGTGCCCCTTTTCTAAGCCTAGGGAAACAATCCGTGGAAGAGAGGGCATGTTAGAATTAAGGGCTGCGATTGGGTTGATGGTGAAACTACAGCAATTAGTCTGGACAGTTCCTTTGATCAACTTGATTAACCAAAAACAACCTGTCACCCCCCCCACTTGATGGTGGGGCTGTAGGTGTTATGGGCACAACAGCCTGCAGATAGGTTTTGCCTGAAGGATGCTTGTACTCAATGGATTATCACTTATAGGCTAAAAATGAAAAACAAAAACCTGAGAGAAAGATGAAGGAAGGTTATGGCAGAAATGCAGATCTGGGGATGGAGGTGGGGGGGGTGGAGGGAAAGGGAAATATGCCTGAATGTTTTTGGAAAAAAATGTATGAAATGCACAAAGCAATCAATAAAAAACTAATTAAAAAAAAAAATAGACTGGCTAGGATCAAGAACACAAATGATACTAAGATGCTGGAGAGGTTGTGGAGAAAGGGAAACTCATATCCATTGCTGGGTGGGAATGTAAACTGGTACAGCACTATGGAAATCAGTGTGAGGAGAAACCTTAGAAAAGATATTCAAAATGAGCTTGCCTTTGGACCCAGTCATACCACTCCTGGTTATATACCCACAAGGGGACACTCATCCTCTTGCAAAGATACATGCACAGCTATGTTTATTGCAGCTGCTGTTCACAATAGCAAAAAGGCTGGAACCAGCCCAGTGCCCCTCAACTGACGAGTGGTTATAGAAAATGTGATACATGTATACAACGGAGTTATATGCAGTGGTTTCTAAAGAGGACAACATCTATTGAACTTTGCAGGTAAATGGATGGAGCTGGAAGACAATTATGTTAAGTGAAGTAACACTAAGTCCCACGAAAAACAAACGACAAATGGTGTCCCTCATATGTGGATGCTATACCAATAACCCAGATATAAAAATTTCTAATGGAGAGGGATGCATAGTAACAAGGAACAACACAGATAAGACTGAATAAGAAAATGGACCGAAATGTTGAATCTGGAAGGGTGGGAGGTGTGGGAGAAGGACACGTGTATATTCGATTAATGCATATTTAATTTGACGTGAGTTCAACAAGGACCCAGTTTTGCCTAGACACTGTCTACAGGATAAACATGGTGTTTTGTAGGACTTAGTAAAAAGTAAATATGTGTATATTAAACAACATTGGTTTACAGACTCTGATTAAAAACGGTAATGCATCGAGTTTAAAATTAAAATATAGGGGGCCTGGAGAGATGGCCTAGTGGTTAAGAGCGCGACCGCTCTTACATGGACCCTGGTTTCGATTCCCCAGCACCACCATGGCTGCCGAGAAGCCGTTCCTGGGAAACTCCGATTCCAAGAGAACTCCAGTTCCAGGGGAATCGACACCCTTCTTTCTGACCTCCGCGGCATTGCACGACACGGGGCTGCACAAAACTTGCATGCAGACAGTCATTCATACATAGACGGAAATAAATAAAAATTTTTAATTCAAAAAAAAATTTAAAAAATGGAGATATAAAATCACTGTGTCCACATTTGTTTTACATAAAAATTTGTAGAGCAATAACACTGGGATTGGCACATACAAAAAATGTTCTCTATAGTGTCTCTGTGGTACAGTATCACCTTGTAGCACTTCTCTTTAAAGAATGATTAAACATAAAAATTTAAGTTTGCCCTCCACGTTAACAAATGTCACCCAAAACAGCTTGGGAAAATTTGATGAAATCTGAGCCTAGATTCCACCCTATATATGTATAATTACAACTGTCTTCTGGAGACTCATGGTTAAAAAAAAAAAAAGGGGGGTTACAGATAGACATGAAACCTTCTCGTCAAAACCTTGCAATTCAAATCTTAAACTATAACTAGGGAAAAGATTTGTATGTTCCCAACAGGACAAAATGTCAACCAGCGACTCTTAAGACGGCTGAGAAAGAAAGAAGCATACAGCTTTGCATTCCAGTAGGATCGTACCATGAAAGGTCGCCAACTGAAATAGTTCGAAATCGCTACAACTATGAGCGAAGAATAAAAGCGCTCAGATTGGCCATACTAAGGCTAACCAAACAACCCCTGTGGCACCCCTACTGTAAACAACGTTATCTTAATGAGAATCGCCTCTAAGAAACTTACCTTCTAGGTAGACCGGGTGTTGAAACGAAGACTTCTCTGCCTCCCTCCGTAACACAGAAGAATCATGTATGATAATGATGAGTGCCATCGCCTCTACCACTGTAAAATTGGGAGACAACTGTATTGAGAGGTAACTCTTATAAAACTGGTAAAACGCCTTCTGTTTATTGACTAATAGACATAGAACTGTGAAAATGATGAACTCTCTGTTCAGAACCAAATATAAACACTAAAGTCCTTAAAACTAGGCTAAGCAAACAATATATCAATTACAGGAGCTCTGACCATCAGTAATTGGATTATTCCACCAGGGAGATGTTGGCCCAGGGATTAAGGCCCACAAAAGAAAAGAGGCTCCCTTGCCCTCTGAAACTGGATACCTGCAAGAAGAGAGGGACTAAGGCCCTGCTGCTGAAGACCGGACGTTAACTAATGGAAAGATGCTATTGAGACCAACACATGCAAGTAGTACAGATGGGCTCTGAGGAATACCAGAGACAGTGTTACCAAGGGCCCACTAAACCAATAAAGCAAAATACGGGTCTCCCCTGAGTCAAGCAAGACTTCCACCTGCAGCACACGCTACACTCCTCACTCTGCCAGTCCTGAAAATACTGTGCAGCGAGGCAGCCATATGACCTGGTATACTAATCGAGTGAATGGTGGCATGGCTGCGCGTCTCCTATGAGCACGAGATGACCTGGTCCTCGCACTCTCACAAATATCATCCTCTAAGGTCGAGTAAGATCATACAAGGATGAATGTTATAAGAGCACGTAGACCTCCTCGTGTCTTAACAGGATAAGAATTCAACCAATGCTACAGTGTCGTGCGTATGAACTCATCTAACATGGTCGTCGATCATGATCCAGAGTAGATTTAATTACATTAATGCTGCTTAAAGTAAGCTATAACTATAGATCAAAAGTATTCAAGTGCTTGTGCCTTCATTAGTAGGATTGAGAATGTTATTCTGGACAACTGGTCTAGCATGGAAAGGAAACAGCCCTAGAATTGACCAGAATCCAAGACAACAGCTCCTAGAGGAGAGTGGACCGTTCTTGCTTCTCATCCACCTGTTGCCCCTTTTTTCTAACCAGGAACAATCTGCGGAGACGGGGGCGGGGTTAGATGTAAAGGGCTGCATGGGGTGAAGGGTGGAACTACAGCAACAAGGGGCTGGACACCTCATTTGATTAACCTGATTGAACATACAAACCCCTCACTTTCCTCCGCGAAGGTGGGCTTTGTGGGGTTTGGGCACAACTGCCTGCAAATTGGTTTACATGAAAGATGCTTGTACTCAGGATTATCAACTTATAGCTAAAAAATGGAAAAAAAACTGAGAGAGATATGGCTAGGAAACTCTCATGGGAAGCATGAACTCGGGAATTATACAGGGTGGGAGGTGGGGGAAGGAGAGGGAGAATATCTCTATCTGCAGATTGTGAAATGAGACTCGAAATTGCCAAGCAGCTCAATAAAATAATTAAGAAGATAAGAAGAAACTATGTGCAAGGAACGTACAACATCACAAATGAATTAGCATATCTGACATATATAGAACGCAATCAACATCGTACTGCATATCAAGTAAAAACAGTAAAGCAATGCACAATTAGAAATGCTCAACATCAATGTGAATCAATAAGATCTCTCATCTCAAGAATTCGTTGAGATGCATGGCAGTCTCATATCAGCGCATTACGCATTGCCATGCCATATTGGGCAAAATTAAAGGAAAACACTAGGATTTCACCACACACTTATGGGAATGCCTCTAGAACAGGGGAAAATATCAAGTGCTATTGAAGCTGTGAAAAACTAGATCATGTACATATTGTAAACAGAAATGTAAGATAGCATAGCCTCTCTGGAAGGCAACTTGGCAGTTTTGAAAAAAAGAATACACATACAACACAGAAAAGCAACAATTACACAATTAACCATAGATCCAGAATTTGTACTGTCCTGGACATCTATCACAGACAAATAAGAACTAATCTGCACAGAACTGTGCATGAATGTCATTGGTAGCTTTCTTAAAAAAAAAACTTTTATTATTCTTTTCAGTGTATTTTAGTCATGAAGATTTTTCATTTCAGTCTTGACATTTCCCCTTTGCTCCTTCTCCTCACCCACCCAGATCATGCATCTTGCCATACTGTCCTCGCATCTTTTCTCAGATCTTTTTTTATTTGTTTGCTTTGTTTGTCTTTTTTGAGATAGGTCTCACCAAAAAAAACTGAGAGAGATATGCAGGACAGTCATGGCAGAATGCATGATCTCGGTTGGGGTGGGGGTGGGGGGGAAGGGAAGGGGAGATATGCCTGAACTGAATTGGAAAATGATGTATGAAATGCACAAAGCATCAATAAAAAAATGTTAAAAAAAAGAAAATATTTGCAAACGACACATTAACCAAATGATTAGAATCTTGAATATATAAAGAATACTCAAAAGTAAAAGAACAATCCAATTAGAAAATGGCCCAAACTTTGAATAGATAATTCACCAAAGAATGTATAGAGATGGCAAATAGGCAGACTAAAAGATATTCAGCATTACTAGCCATTGGGAAAATTACAATGAAAACACTAGGATTTCACCACACACTTATGGGAATGCCTCTAGAACAGGGGAAAATATCAAGTGCTATTGAAGCTGTGAAAAACTAGATCATGTACATATTGTAAACAGAAATGTAAGATAGCATAGCCTCTCTGGAAGGCAACTTGGCAGTTTTGAAAAAAAGAATACACATACAACACAGAAAAGCAACAATTACACAATTACCATATGATCCAGAATTTGTACTCCTGGACATCTATCACAGACAAATTAAAAACTAATCTCACAGAACTTGTGCATGAATGTTCATGGTAGCTTTCTTAAAAAAATACTTTTATTGATGTTTTGTGTATTTCATACATCATTTTTCAGTCCAATTTAGACATATTCCCCTTTCCTTGACCCCTACCCCACCCAGATCATGCATCCTGCCATACATGTCCTGCATCTTTCTCTCAGTCTTTTTTTATTTGTTTGTTTGTTGTCTTTTTGAGATAGGGTCTCCCTATAGCCCTAGCTGGCCTGTAACTCACTCTGTAGATCAGGCTGGTATTGAACTCACAGAGATCCACCTGCTTCTGCCTCCTGAGTGCTAGGATCAAAGGCGTGCACCACCACGCCTGGCTTAAAGACGGTTCTTAGCCGCTATGTGGGTGCTGGAAATCGAACCCGGGTCCTTTCCAAGAGCAGTCGGTGCTCTTAACCGCTGAGCCATCTCTCCAGCCCCTTTCTCAGTTTTTTTAAAGTTTTTCTCTGGAGAGGGCAGAATTTAACTGTATCAGTCAGTTCTTTGACCCAGTCCTTCTGTTGTTGTTCCCTCCCCAAACTATGCCAATATAAACATCACACATGTACCAAAATTATGACCTCTGAAAATAAACTGTATGCTAATTCCAAAATATGTTTAGGAATTCACATTTTCCCTTTAATTTTATATTACTCTAAAATATGAATACATACCTTCCACCCATATATGGTCATTACAATGTCTGAAAATAAGTGGTAAGTTAATTCTAGAGCCCGTTAAGAGATTCACATTATAACAGCACAGTTGCTTTCATATAAAAAGAAATGTAGCTTTAGCCAGGCATGATGGCGGACACCTTTGATCCTAGGTCTCTGGAGGCAGAGGCAGGCGGATCTCTGTGAGTTCAAAGGCAGCCTGGTCTACAGAGTGAGTTCCAGGCCAGCTGGGGCTATAGGGAGACCCTATCTCAAAAAGACGAAAGAAAGAAAGAAAGAAAGAAAGAAAGAAAGAAAGAAAGAAAGAAAGAAAGAAAGAAAGAGAGAGAGAGAGAGAGAGAGAGAGAGAGAGAGAGAGAGAGAGGTAGCTTTCTTTTTTTTAATTTTTTTTTATTTATTTCTGTATGTGTAGGAATGTACTGTCTGCATGCAGGTTTGTGCACCCGTGTCGTGCAATGCCGCGGAGGTCAGAAGAGGGCGTCGGATTCCCCTAGAACTGGAGTTCTCCTGGAATTGGAGTTTCAGACGGTTCTCGGCCACCATGTGGGTGCTGGGGATCAAACCCGGGTTTCTTAATAATAGCAACCAAACTGGTAATGATTCATATATCCTTTAAATGGACAGAAATCTATCTTAAAGAAATGGGGGTTGATTCATACAATTCATGCAATTATCTTAGTTGAATCTCAAGGTAATTATGCTGAGTGGAAAACAATCCTTACGGTTTACATATTGCTTGATTGCATCTATATACTATTTTTTCACACACGGTCTCATCTAGCCCGGACTGGCCTCAAACTCACTATGCAGCTGAGGATGATCTTGAATGCCTATCATTCCTGGCTCTACCTCCCAAGTGCTGGAACATATGCACCACCACGCTCAGCTTATATAACATTCTTGAAATGACAAAATTACAGAAATGGAGAGCAGATTAATGGTTGCTAGTGGTTAGTGGTGTAAGGTGGTGAGGACTGAGATGGTTGTGGCTCCCAAAGGGTAACAGGGAGGATCTTGGTGATGCAGCTGTTTTCTATCTTGATTACAGCAATGTCAATATCCTGGTTGTGACAATGTACTATTTAATAGTGTAACAAGCTTGGGGAAAATGGTCAAGGATATGGTGTCCAGCAATTTGCACACCTGAAGCAGGCCTCGGCACCTTTCCCAATGTCCTTCCCACTTCCTCTAGCTCCTTTGAGGAGAAAATTACAAAATGCTAGATTAGTCTGGATTTTCCAAAATGCCAGAAAACATCTTGATGGTTTCTTATTACTATACATGAATCTGCAATTATCACAAAATAAAGTTTCATTTTAAAGGTCTTTTACAGAGGCTGGAGAGATGGTTCAGTGCTTAAGAACACTAGCTGCTCTTGCAGAAGACCAAGGTTCAATTCCCAGCACTCACATGGCAGCTAACAACCATCTGTAACTCCAGTTCCAGGAGATCCGATGCTTTCTTCTGACCTCCTCTGGGAGTGCAAGACACAGATGCACCTACATACATGCAGGCAATACACTCATACACATACACATACAATACTACTACTACTACTACTAATAATAATAATAAATAAATAAAAATAGTAAATAAATCTTTTAAAGTCTTTTACACACACACACACACACACACACACACACACACACACACACACACACACAAAGAATACAAACAAGCAGAGAATCTTTTAGAAAAGAATCACCAGGGTGGAAAATCAACTGGCAGTTATATTTGAGAGAAATGGAAGAGACTGGTATCACCTAAGAAAATGAGCCGTGAAGTATTGGGAAAGCTGCCCTGCGGAAGAGGACTGAATGAAAATCCACAGGGATGCACAAAGAGAAGATGAAATTTCCACATCAAGAAAAACATTCTAGGACACCTCTTTCTGCATTAGGGCGAAGAGGCTTCCAGGACATGTATTTTAGCAAGGGGTAAGGTGAGGCTTAGAAAAGAACAATTGTTCAAGTCTACAGGAAAGACTAATCCAGCATTTTGTCATTTTCTCCTCAGAGGGGCTACAGGAAGTGGGAAGGGCATTGGGAAAGGCACTGAGGCCTGCTTCCGGTGTGCAAAGTGCCGGAGACAGTGCCATGGTGGGCTGTGTGTGGCAACTTCAAGGAAGGCTCTTGTTAGCTGGGTAAATGCTGGGCTCTTTGCAGTAGGGTTTGCATTTAGGGAAAGATATTATTCAAGCCATAATTCCCACCTCCTGGGCTTTTTGCTCCATCAGCCAGGCCCCAGAAAGATCTGAGAGGAATTCAAGATGACTGCAGGGAAGACAACAGTAACATGACGCCAAAGGGCTTTCAAATGAGCAACTTTGGCCTTTGAAAGGCTGTGCCAGTCATTGGAGTAATTTCAGATGAACAGCCAGGCACATTAGAAAAATTACTACTATTATGCACTACAAGGTGACAAAGAACACATGAATCCTTGTATAGCAAACACCATGTTTTTTAAAGAAATGTCTTAGAACAGAGATGCTGAAATTTTTCCCAAGTCTTGTCTCCACCCACGACGATTCTACTCATGAAATTCCTGATTACTACTAGGGCTGGAACTAGGAAAGCATTTCTTCAAGGACTTATAGGTGCACTTTTTTTGTTCGGAGAGAAGAAGTGAGCCATGGGCTCTATTATTACTGAAATATAAGGAAAGTGAAGAGTTTTCTCATTTAAACCTTCTCTTGGCTGTGTCAAATTAGCATGTGATATGCTGCAAAGAGCACCATCTAGAAACAGAAAAGAAAACTCACAGGAAGGGAGAATCTATTTGCAACCACTTCTGATCAAAGACTGCTATCCTCAGTACGTACAGAACTTTTACCACTCAATAAAAAACCCCAAATAGGGGGCTGGAGAGATGGCCTAGTGGTTAAGAGTGCCGACTACTCTTGCAGAGGGTTCGATCCCCAGCACCCACATGTCGGCTGAGAACCGTCTTTGACTCCAGTTCCAGGGGAATCCCACACCCTCTTCTGACCACCGAGGCATTACACGACATGGGTACAACAACCTACATGCAGACAGTACATTCATACACATGAAAAATAAATTTAAAAAACTTTAAAAAGCCCCAAATAACTCTGCCTGGGTAAAAACCTCTATTAATAAAGTACTTGCCTTGCAAACACGATAACTAACACGAGTTCAATGTCCAGAACCTAGTGGCACATGCCTTTAATCCCAGCACTCGGGAGGCAGAGGCAGGCAGATCTCTGTGAGTTCAAGGCCAGCCTGGTCTACAAAGCAAGCTCCAGGCCAGCTGGGATAAAAGGGAGACCCTGTCTCAAGAAGACCAAAAATAAAAAAATAATAAATAAATAAAACAAGGAGGGTGTTCTGACAAGTACTGGTAGTACAGATCTCTGGGGTTTGCTGGGCAGCCTTGTCTATTCAGTGAGTTCCAGGCCAGTGGGAGACACTGTCTCAGAAACCAAAGTGGACAGTATAGACAGTGCCTGAGGAACAACACCTAAAGTCTTCTGACCGCCACATACATGCGCACACGGGTGCACCAGCATATACACAAAAGACAAATCATTTAAATGTAGACAAAAACCTTGATAAGTAATACTCCCCAAAAGTTACACAAATATAAGTATAGAACAAGATTCAAACCCAAATCAGAATGGGATACTATTTTGTACCTACAAGGATGCCTGTAATGAAAATAAAGACCCTAACAAATGTGGGTGAGGATGTAGAAGATACAGACTACTCATAGATTACTATGGGAATACCAAATGGTACAACCACTTTGGAAAACAGTAAATTTATTTGAAGGCTAAGCATACACTTATCACAGAACTCAGAAATCTTCCTGTTAGCACTATGCAAATGAACACCCACTATCTATTTTTGTTTAATTTTACATTTATGAGTGGTACGCCTGAAGAGGGTGTCTTAGTCCCAGAAAAACAAACGACAAATGGTATCCGTCATCTGTGGATGCTAACGCCAATTACCTAGTTGTATGGCAAACTGAGCAAAGTTCATGTGTTCTGAAAACAACTGTGCTCTTATATTGTGAATCCCTTAAAAATAAATAAAAGAAAAAAAAAAGAAGAGGGTGTCTGATCCCCTATAACTGGAGTTATAGATGGTTGTTAGCTGCCATGTGGGCGTTGAGATTCAAACCTGGGTTTTCTGCAAGAATATCCAGTGCTCTTAATGGCTAAGCCATCTCTCCAGCCCCCAAATCCCATTTTTATACTTTGTGTAATTTCACATAGTATATAAAATGTCTAGAATAGGCAAATCTTGTCTAGGGACAATAAGTAGACTGGTTGCTTGATAGGGCTAGAAATTTGGGGGAAAGGGAGCTGCATAGTGATTTTTAATAGGTACTGGGGTTTGGGGAGGGGTGTTCAAATGTTTTGAAATTATGATAAATACAGAATTGTGACTATATTAAAAATCCACTGAATCATGTTCTGGATGGTATTCGAATTATATCTCTAAACTGATGGTAAATAAAAAGTCCAAAGCCCAATGTGACAACTGTACTGCATCCTATTTTTTAAATACAATTTACTATGTGGGACTGAAATAGTACAGCAGAAGATGTTGTGAGGACCTCTTTGGGTTCACGGCACTTCAGAGATCCGGCAGGCAGTGTACTTTTATAAGAATCTATGTTCCAGGTAAACAAAGTTTGTTTCTGGTGACTCTGGTCACCTTGTCAAGTTCCCTACAAACGTCAAGATAAATAGGGCCTAGGGAGGCTATGTACTTGGCAACAAAGAGTACAAAACTGAGCATTATTCATCCCAATGAGGATTTAAGACTACATTTGTATTTAGTTTGGAATTGAATATAAACATGTAATTAGTGCCTTGAAAGTCTTTACTCTGGTTGAAAGCTTTAACTTTTTTATTTTAAAATATTTGGGCCAGGGGTGGTGGCGCACGCCTTTAATCCTAGCACTCAGGAGGCAGAGGCAGGTGGATCTTTGTGAGTTCAAGGCCAGCCTGGTCTACAGAGTGAGTTCCAGGACAGCTGGGACTACAGGGAGACCCTGTCTCGAAAAGACCCCCCCCCCAAAATATTTAACTTATTTTATTTGTATGTATGAGTGTATTGCCTGCATGTATGGAAGTGCATCTATGTCCAGCAATACCATCGGAGGTCATAAGAGGCCATTGGATCCCCCTGGAACTGGAGTTAAGGACGGGTGTTAGCCACCATGAAGTGCTGGGAATGGAACCCTATACTCTGCAAGAGCAGCCAGTGCTCTTAACTGCTGAGCCATCTCTCCAGTCCCAGCTTCAACTTTCGGGGGGAGAAAAAAAAAGAAAACGAGGGAGGGAAGGAAGATATAAAGAGAAAGGAAAGAAAAGGACCGAGGAAGGAAGGAGGAGAGGAAAGGAGCAAGGACATGAGGGGCGAGAGAGAGAAGAGGGAGGTGGGAAGGGAAGGCTAGAAGCTAGGAAGCTAGGAAGAAGCTTTTTTTTTTTTTTTTTTTTTGGTCTTTTTGAGACAGGGTGTCCTTGTAGCCCCAGCTGGCCTGGAGCTCACTCTGTAGACCAGGGTGACCTTGAACTCTCAGAGATCCGCCTGCCTCTGCCTCCCACATGGAGGATCAAAGCCGTGCGTGCCCACGCCCACGCCCAGTGGAAGCTACCTTTTTTTTTTTTCTTTTTTTCTTTTTTTTTGTCTTTTTGAGACAGGGTCTGTAGCTTGGCTGGCCTGGAACTGTTAATGGTGGTCAGAGTGAAGGGATGAAAAAAAAACAAATTTCCAAAACTCAAACAAACAAATTCTGTCCAATTCCAGTTTCAGCCAGCGTCCCGGAAGGGAGCGCTTTGCGGGGGAGCCGGCAGGGGGCGCCCTTCCGGTTCCTGCCCCCAAGCTTCTAGTAGCGCCCCCCTTCCGCCCCCGTCCTGACGTCCTAAACCCCGCCTCTTTCTCGCGGGTTTTCAAAGGGCGCTCGGGGCGGCCAGCCCTGAGCTTCACTTGGCTTCTTAGGCACCGGTGGTCACCTGTTGCCCGCGGTGGTCCTGAGCGCGCGCCAGGTGCCTTCGAGTCGCGTCCTGCGTCTGAGCAGCAGGTGCGGCCTCGAAGCGGCTCCGAGCCGGCCAGTCACATGGAGGACGCCGGCGGGACAGCCGCGTCTGAGGCGCTCGGGACGCCGGCGGCGGCTGAGGCGCGTGGGGCGAGCGCGGGGTCGTCCTGGTCACAGAGTCCTTTGGTACCGGGGCCTGAATTCGCGGCGGGGTTCGAGGTCGCTTCAGGGCTGGCGGAGCCCGACAGGACCGCAGACGTGGCGGGCAGCGGTGAGGCGGAGTGCGGCCCGCGCCGGGCTTTGCGGGCTTTGCGGGCTGTATACGTGCGCGGCGAGAGCTCGCAGGGGGCGGCGGCCGCTGGCGGCCCTGAGGATGGAGCGTTCAAGTGCCTGCTTCGGGCCTGCGAGGCTCAGGGCGCCCACCTCACCTCGGTGCCCTTCGGAGAGCTCGACTTCGGAGAGACGGCTGTGCTAGACGCCTTCTACGATGCAGGTGAGGCCGGGTGGCCCCTCGGTTCCCACCTCCGTCCCGCTGTCCTTGTCTTCCCATAGGTCCAGCCACCATTTTGTTCTCAACCCTAGACCTCTCCTGTAGCTCCCTCCTGACCTCTCATTCCCCCAAGTGCAGGATAAGACCCTCTGCCTCCTGGAGAGCGCAGAACACATAAAGAACCTTTTTTTTGGGGGGGGGGGGCTTCTTTTTTTTTTCTGCAGCCCCAGCTGGCCTGGAGCTCACTCTGTAGACCAGGCTGGCTTTGAACTCACAGAGATCCTCCTGCCTCTGCCTCCTCAGTGCTGGCATTACAGGCATGCGCCACCACACCTGACCCATAAAGAACCTTTTACAGATAATAGAGGTCATCACTACTTAGACCCCTTGCATCTTACGAGTTTATGATAGCCAGGAACCCTCAAAACACACTATGGCCCAAGACAATGTTGAGCCCCCCTCCCATGATCAACTTTTATTCCCTTCGGTGTGTCCCCCCAACAGGCTATGCGTTAGAATCATCTGAGAGACCAGTTAAAACTCCTTGGTAGCTTGGGTATAATAACTTAACCTTCTAATTCCCGGGCACAGAGAGGAGGATTGCCAAGTTCAAGGCCAGCCTATGCTACAGAATGGGACTCCATTTAAAACAACAAAACAAAGTCTTCTTGCCACCCATCTGAGACCAATGACATCTAGCATGTGACGTGTGTGTGTGTGTGTGTGTGTGTGTGTGTGTGTGTGAATTCTTCCCAGTCATTCGATTTTGCAACTAGAAAGTGACAATCTGTGCCTTACTGACCAGCATGTGTACTGACTCTTCTTACCTAGTGTTAATTCCTGTCCCCAGCACATACGGCGGGGCGTAATCTGCCACCATATGACATACATTTTAATTCATCATGCAATCCACTGCTAGGACACTGTTCCCAGGCTCACTGTAGCAATCCAGCTTTCAAGTCCCCATTTTGGGTTGGCAACAGTTCCTTCACCTGTAGAATAAATTATTTGACTGATTTCCTTACTTCACCTTTCAGGACAACTTTTTGAAACCTGGATGGCACTCATAAACATTGTCTATGACACAGTAATTACCAGGGAATGTTGTCACCTTAGTTTCTTAATAGGTCAAACAGCAATAACAGTGTCTACCTTAAAACTAAAAGCATATAAGGAAAATGGGGAGTTTCAAACACTGGTCAGGGCATGCTATCATAGCAAGCCAGGTGTCTTAATTGTGTGTGTTTACATACATGTGTGTTTGTGTGTACATGTGTGTGCCAGCCCAGTGCCTTTGCATGCTTGGCAAGGTCTAGCACTTAGCCACCTCCCCCCAAACACTCAGTTCAATTCCTTGTTTACTGAAGGCAGCCCCCCCCTGGCTTTTTTGTATAGCAATTGGCCAAATCCTCCCCCATCTGGAAAGAGGTGGGTTGTCAGACTTGTTCAAACAAGTGGCAGCTGGACCCATATAACGCACTCTCTTGACATTTCTGACTGTGCTGAATATACTCTTTAGTATCAACATCTTTTCAAAGAAGTTGTTTAGGAGCTCACACCATCTAGAACCACTTATTTTTCTCAACTTCTATTCATTCTGCTCCTAAACGGAGTTTGAACAGACTCTTGTTTGAATGGTAAAAGTCCCTTTGGCCCTCACATACAACTCTACCCTCCAGCCTGCTGGATGGCAAGTCTGAAAATATTGTGTGCAGTGGCTTTACTTTTCTATGCAAATCTTCATCTGCTATCCGGTCCCCATCTCACAAGGGGTGTGTGACAGGGCAGACTTCAGATCTCAGGCTTTTAGTTCAGAGCCCCCCGGCAAGCCTGTTGCTCACTAAATTGTCTTGAGCCTCCTTTGGTTAACTTTGTCCTTGTCTTAAATAAATCACTTCCTCATAACTCATTGTAGTTATTTTCATAGGTTTAGAAAAGATAGATATAATTGCAGTAAGTGGATTTCTTGATTAAATCTATTACCTCCTCATCCGTACCCTCTTCTGGATTCTTGATATCCACCCGTCATAGGATTTTTTTTTTTTTTGCATTTTCCACTAAAAAGAAATCTGTTACTGGAAGTTTTGTAAAAATCTCTAAAACCTTGATATGCAGTTGAGTAGCCCCTGACCACATGTAGCTATTTATGTTTATATAGTTCATCTGCAGTGAGTATGAGCTGTAGTCTGAATAGCCGCATTTCAAGTGCTGCATCGGGATACTAGATGCTATACGGGATAGCAAAGATGTAGGGTGTTTTCCTCACTTTGATTTCCTTGATGATGCTGTTGTAGAAAACGGCTGGTGTGGGAGGACAGCTATTGAACTGTCCTATCTGTGTTGTGGGCAGACCCAGAGAGGTGACATTAGACAGTTTTTATATCCTGTTCTCAGAGCAACTCAAGGCTGGATTTGATTGTGTTCTCATATTGCTTTATGTGGTCCTGTATATGTAAGTGAGTCTTCGATTTTGTGTTACTAGTACAAGGTTGATTGGTGGCACTGCAGGGAAGCCACAGGCATTAGCAAGAGACTAAAAAAACTCACAGGGGGGCTGGGAATTTGGCTCAGTGGCAGAGCACCTGCTTAGCATACCCAAGGCAGGATCTTCAAAAATAAAAGAACAAAATGCTGGATACCCTAGAGTGTTAACAGTGGCAATAGAATGGAAAAAGCATGAGCAATGCTCATTTTCTTTTTTACTTACTGACAGCTTTTTTTTTTTTTTTTTTTTTTTTTTTTCGACAGGGTCTCCCT
>VZQC01007525.1:1232441-1253381 GCA_009823505.1 Rhizomys pruinosus
CCTGTTAAATATGACAGGGTCTTACTGTGGCTTATGACAACTCCTAACCTGTAGAGGATGTAAGCTTGTGGCATCAGCCATGGGTTATTCCTCCAAGGAGAGAGCCAATAGCCAATTAGATTTGGGATATACAGGCATATGGCTGCCTCTGCTGCACAGTATTTCCAGGCAGGTGAGGTGTAGCTGGTGTTGACGGTGGAGTCTTGCTTGACTCAAGGAGACCCGTATTTGCTTTATTGGTTTAGTGGCCTTTGGTAACACTCTCTGGTGTTCCAGAGGCCAACTGTACACTTGCATGTGTGGTCTCAATACACCATTTCTGAAATGTTTCTTGAGCCCTGAATGGGCGAAGCAAGAAGCTACTTTTGCACCAGATGAGAATAGTATAGTTTTTAAGAAAAAATTCCAGCCTAACTCCATTCCTTGTACTGAGCTGAAGGATGATGTTATGAAAGCTGTAAAGGGCCTACTTTGTGCTCCTTATTTTCTCTTTTTATTGAGATGTAAGGGGTGTGTGTGTGTGTGTGTGTGTGTGTGTGTGTGTGTATGGTGGGCTAGTTTTGCTTGTTTTATACTTTTATAAATGGAATTTTACAGCTTGTACTTCTAAGTGTCTGGTTTCTTTCATAGTTTATTAATTGCCATTTTCCTATAGATTTTCAGTGCAGGAAGACACTAGTTTGTTTTCTATTGTTAATAAGTATTTCAGTTGGTTCTATTATAAATAATGCTGCTGTTAAGAAAATTCTGGTACTTAGGGTTTTTGAAAACGTTTTTGAAATGTAATAGATTCAAGCTGGGTGTGGTGGCACATGCCTTTAATCCTAGCACTTGGGAGGTGGAGGCAGGTGGATCTTTGTGAGTTCAAGGCCAGCCTGGTCTACAGAGTGAGTTCCAGGCCAGCTGGGGCTATAGGGAGACCCTGTCTCAAAAAAGACCAAAAAAAAAAAAAAAGAAATGTAATACATTCATATAAACTATAAAGTTCAGTGGGTTTTGGTACAATTGCAGTAACTATCACCATTGAATAGTTTCAGACTGTTTTTATTACCCCTCAAATAACTCATTCTTGTGGAATCACCTAGATTCTACTGAGAACTACATTAAGCCTTTTGAAGGGCAGTGCCTCAGCAACATAACTAATTTATAGTAGGAACCATCTCTTAAAGGTTGCACTAGTTTAAATCTACCACACCAGAGACAAAATATTACAACTCATTTGAGGACACATTCAATTGTATCTAAAACCATGGCTTCCATATATTTTGATTATTTACTTAGAGTTAATATCATTTTGATGTTTAGAATAACTGTTGGATTTTCATTCAATTTCCCATGGTTAAAATTTCAAAATGTGTTACATGGGGTTTGTTTAAAAATGTGTCCTCTGCCCTGAGAATGAGAATTCTGCATCCAGAGTGCTGCTTGTTCCTAAGATACAAATAAGTCTCTATAAAGCCTGTGACTATTGAAGCTTTCTTGATGCAAATAATACTGTACATCCATTCTCAAAGAAAAGGAAATTGGACATGAAAAAAGAAAATGAAATTAGAAGAGGTAAGGACAAAGAAAAATGGTTCCATAATCAGCACTGAGTCACCACCACCAAATGAATTCAGCTGCCTTCAAAGGCCATGGGAACATAAAGCACAGAAAAGTCAAAATTGGCAGTCATGCAAAAGTCCTGATGTTTAGTGATCTTTAGGGAACAATTGGTTTGGTTAAGTCAAAGATACTGGTAGTATTTTGTTGAAGAAATAGATGCACAATCCGTGGATCCTTGCTGGTTGACTGACATTTTAATGAGACATGTAGAGAAGAGCTTAAATGCAGAGGCTGTTTCCTATGATTTTTGTAACTGTAAAAGAAAAGCTCAGTGCACCCTTTTCGTGGCTTGCAGTATTTGACAACAGTATATCAAACCCTGCTCAGCTTTAAAATCACACATATCTCAAAAGGTGAAGTGGCACAGACCTGTTGAATGAAGAGACTGTGCTCAGAAAAAAGCTTCTAAGAAATAAGGCTCAAAAAATTCTTGAAGGGATTCATGTCAAAGTATTCATTTTATAAATCAGAAGAAATCTAAAAAGGAGCCGTCATGTGGTAAAGATGAAGTATTCAGGTAGTGTATGCAAAGGCATCTATGGATCCCAAAGTAGGGACTGTGGAAGTGTAACAGCAAGGATGATGGTGGTACGGTTACTACTTAAACTGATGAATGTACCCCCACCTTGCAGTATAATTTAGCATATTTTTGTTCTACATTGTAAGCTGCAAAAGCACCATGTACAAAAGGTAAAGCGCCTTAAGTCATGCTGCGCTGTTTTTGTGCAAATAGTTTACTGTGAGTGGTCTGAAATTAAGACCGAGTGAGTCCATTGACCTCAGTGGATAAACATAGTTTGTTTACATATGATATTGTCTCTTGGAAAAACTACTGGTGTACTCATCTTGCTCATACTTACACAACTATAAAATTATTTTGGGAATTCTTATAAAATATATATGGAGGCAAAAATTTGGATGACATAGTTTCTTGATGTCCCTGTTCTTCCTTCTTTTTGCTCACAGTTAAATCTCAGCAGTCCCAAGCATCAGTCACTCCTCTGATATGATACTTGGTAAGAATGTGCTTGATACTGAATTGGTAGGTTGGCACCTTTTCTACAGCATTGGAAAATAAGATTTAAATGACATGCCATAGCATTCTTTCCCCTGGCCTGACCTGAAGTTGGTTGGAAATGAAGAGCAATATATAAAGCTAGATCTAATTATAGGAAAAGTGAGTAGGCATGTCTTTGGTGAGTAAAAGTGGGCTTTTTATTTTTAAGACAGTTTTTAAAGTATTTTATTGAGTTTTTGTGCATTTCATATATCTTAATCAAATTTGGACCCTCCCCCCACCAATCTGTGCCCCCATAGACCCCACTGGATTTCATGCATTCTGTCATATATTTTAAGGCCTCTCTGGTCAAGCATTTGACTCAGATGTCCCTCTGTTCACGTTCACCCACTGGAATCTAGTCAGCTTATCTAGAGTCACTCCCTTAAAGAAGATCTATTCCTCCTCGCCTAGCAGTAATCAGTTGCCAATAGTTCCTCAGCTAAGGTTGGGGCCTGCTGCCCATTTTCCTCGTTCTGTGATAGGTTTTTGTCTTTTTGAGTCAGCATGGGTCTTGTGCATGCTTTCACCATTGTTGCAAGTTCATATGAACAAATTCTTAGTGGCCAGAAAGCTTCCATTTCCTTAGGTTGACAACACCAACCCTGGCTTTTACAATCCTTTTTTAAAATTTTATTTTTTATGTGTATGAATGTACTCTCTGCATGTAGGTCTGTGTACCTGTGTCGTGCGATGCGGAGGTCAGAAGAGGGTGTCGGATATCCCTGGAACTGGAGTTAAAGACAGTTCTCAGCCACCATGTGGGTGCTGGGGATCGAACCCGGGTCCTCTGCAAGAGCAGTTGTTGCTCTCAACTGCTAGGCCATCTCTCCAGCCCCCAGCTTTTATAATCTTTCCACACCCTCTTCTGCAATGGTCCCTGAGCTGTGGGTGGGTGAGGTTTAATATAGGAGTCCTATATACGGACATGCACTTTGCAGTCTCTTATTCTCTAAAACTTAGCAAGTTGTGGCCTTCTGTGTGCATTGGACTTTGTTGTATGAAGAAGCTTTGCTGGTGAGAGTTGTAGGATGTTTTAGTATTCTCTCTTCCTCTGTTCTGCTATGTTACATTGTAGAGGTGTCACTTAGGGCTAGGCATCTCTCAGACATATATTCTGTGTGTGTGTGTGTGTGTGTGTGTGTGTGTGTGTGTGTGTGTGTATGTTTGTGTCTAGTTCTAGAATTCAGTAATAGCCTCCATTTGTTGCAATTTTAAGGCAGTTTTAAGGGGACCAGCTAAGTCCAATTAGATTTTTAATTTTTTTTCTTTTTCTCTTTTCTCTTTTTTTCTTTCTTTTTCCTTTTTCTTTTTCCAGTTAGATTTTTAAATGTCTTTGGCTTGATACTTAATGTGAACTCCAGCTTTTTTAGAGATAAACATTCTTATATTCATTAATTTATTCATTCATTCATTTTTATTTTTGTTTTTTTACTGGGAGGAAGATAGACTTACAGACAACCTGGAATGTATTTATAAACTGGTATGAACCAGTGTGAGCTCAGACTTGCTCTGTGGTAAATCATTGGGCATCATCATACTATTAACTAATGCTATGATGCATAAATCCAATACTTTTAAGCCACACTAAAAATTATATAGTTTTGTTACCTATAAAACATTGAGGAAAAAAATCTCTACAGGTCAGGCATGGTGACGTATGCTTGTAATCTCATCACTTATGGGGGTGGAGGCAGGAGGGTAAGGACTTGAAGGTCATCCTCTGCTACACAACTACTACATGAGTAGCCTGGGATACATTTGACTGTATCTTTAAATATATATATAGTGTATATATGTATATATAATATGTATATATGTATATGTATAAGACTTCATTCCAAGGATCTTTTTAATTGAGTTTTTTTTTTTTTTTGGTCTTTTTGAAGCATAGTCTCCCCTTAATCCCAGCTGGCCTGGAGATCAGTAAGTAGACCAGGCTGGCCTTGAACTCACAGAGATCCACCTGCCTCTTCCTCCCAAATGCTGGGATTAAAGGCATGCACCACCATTCCTGGCTTAATTGAGAATATTATACATGCATATAATGTGTTTTGATCAAATCACCCCATTACTTCCACTCCAAGACTTTCCCTGTATACCCCCCACTTTCCTCTCTCAAACTTCATGTGCTTTTTTAAAAAACCCACGGAGTCCATTTAGTGCTGTCAGTATGTGCATGGGTGTAGGACCATCTACCAGAGTGTAGGTAGCATCGCAGGGGCTGCATTAATGAAGAAAACCTAATCCCCCTCTCCCAGCAGCCATCAATATTGCCAATAATTTCTTAGCTAGGAGTATGACTTTGTGAGCCCCTCCCCTGTCCATGCTGGGATTTTGGGCTGGCTTTCTATTGTGCAGGTCTTGTCAAAAGTGAGAAATTCTCCATGATGATGAAAGAAAAGCCGAATCAGTCCAAATCGAAAGGCAGGCTTTATTTCCAGGAAAAGTGCTCCTGGTTGAGTTCAGTAGTCTCTCAGGTGGAGGCCAAGGGAGTCGTGCGCCTGGGCTGGGCTAGGAATTTTTTATAGGGCAGGGGAGGGGAGATGGTGACATGTTAGTTAGGTACTGGAATGTGGCCAATTAGGTTAGGTCAGGGCCCCGTGGGTGGGTCTTACTTAGGCCTGGTGGTCGTTTTCAAATCCGGAACTAGGTGTTGACTTTGTCTCGTGGTTTGCTGGGGTTTTTTTCATGGGGTTTTGTGAGCTGGGCTCCTGGCGCAGAGGCAGGTTAGGTTGATGAACAGAGGAGAGGGCCAAGACAGCTGTAGCTTGACAGAGTTTTGTGAGCTGCCGCTCGATGAGGCCATTGGCCCTTTCTACCTCTCCTGAAGACTGCAGCAGATATGGGCCTGTACTTTCCAGGTGTTCAGGGCTTCTGACACCACCTCAACGACTCTGGAGATGAAGGCTGGGCCATTGTCCATCTGGATGGTGAGTGGAACCCCCCGAAACGTGGGATGATGTGCTCCTGGAGTGTTGTGCCACTATGTTCGCAGTATTTCTGGAGGTAGGAAATGCCTCTATCCACCCTGTAAACATATCAAGTGGAGTTAGGAGGTAGTGGAGTTTTTTGTGGGATGTCATGTGGGTAAAGTCAGTCTGCCACTCTTTGCCAGGTTGGTGTCTGTGGAAGCTGATGCAGGGGCTGGCATATCTGGAGTGCTCCCCTCCCTGTGGGTTGGTCTTGGCATGGGTCTGGCAGGAGGAATGGACCTGTAAGATATGAGCTCAGAGGTTGGCAGGGTGGAAGAGTGGCTCCAGGAATTGGAACAGAGCCTTGGGGGTGATGTGTAGGCTTTGGTGGATGTCAGAGATGGTGGAAGGTGCATGGTTCTGTGGGAGAATAAGTTGGTTATTTAAGTAAAACCCATCCATCCTCTGCCTGTGTGGCTCCCTTTTCAAGAGCTCATCCATTTCTTTAGGCTGGTAGTCAGGTTTGTAAGAGAGAGTGAGGAAAAGAATATTCCCCATGGGTCTGACAGGACCAGAGGCCAATCCCTGGGCCACAGAGTCAGCCCTGGCATTGCCCAGGGCCACTGGGTCTGTGGAGGTCTAGTGTCCCCAGCAGTGGATTATGGCGACCTCTGCCAGGAGCTGGAGTGCTTCCAGAAGCTCGGCTGTAAGGGGTCCGTTAAGGATGGGGCTCCCTTTACTGCGGAAGAAACCTTTCTTTCCAGAGCACTAAGTGGGTACGGGCTATAAGGAAAGCATATTTAGAGTCAGTATATATGTTGACCCTCTTTCCCTTAGTTAGGTGAAGGGCATGGGTAAGGGCAAGTAGTTCTGCCTTCTGTGAGGTGATTCCCATTTAGTAGCCAAGCTGCCTCAACAGTGCTGGTGGAGGTGACTCCTGCATAGGCTGCCTGGCAAGTGCTGGGGGCATCTACAGAGTGAGCTCCCATCCACATAAAGTGTGAGGTGGGGGTTGGTCAGGGTTGGTCCGTGAGGCCAGGCCGGGGCTGTCGAAGTGCCTCCACCATTTCTGGGCAGAAGTGAGAAGGAGTCCCAAAGGAGACAGGTGGGAAGGAGTGTTGCTGGGTTTAGGGTTGGGCTGAGGGCTATGGTAATCTGAGGGTTGTCCAAGAAAAGCAGGTAGAAAACCTGAATACTTGAGGGTGCAAGAAGGGAGAGAAGAATGAGGTCTGAAAGCTTGTGTGGAGAATACACCATCATAGGGCGGGGTAGAGTAAGTGTGAGAGCTTCCTGGGTGATTCCAGCCTCTGCTCCCAGCGCCTTCAGACATGACTGCCATCCCAGACAGTGGAATCGAGCTGTTTGGAGGGAAACACCACTGCCTGGTATGAGGGTTGAGCTAGGGCCCCTGTGGCCACTCCCAGCCTTTCATCTTTAAAGAGTGGAAGAGGTGTGAATCCAAAGTAGGGGCAGTCACGAGGGCATCCCTAAGGAGAGAGAGGTGGCATCGGACGATGGCAGGGTTGGAGAGAGGACCTGGAGGCTGTAAGTCTCCAATGGCCCTGACTTAGTCTGATGTAAGAGTCTTAGAACCTGGACTCAACTGAACACCCAAGTAGACGACAGTGGGGGAGCACAGCTGAGCTTTGGATGGAGAGACATGGTACCCCAAGGGGCCAATGAAGTTAATAACTTGAGTGGTAAACTGCTAGGATTGGAAGAGAGAAGGGCTGCAGGGTAGGAGGTCATCTGCATACTGAAAGAGTACATTAGGACAAGAATCAAAGGAAGAGAGATCCCGGGAGACAGATTGGCCAAAAAGTATGGGCTATCCCAGAAACCCTGAGGTAGGACTGTCCATGTAAGCTGTTTTGCAAACCTGGTTTCTAGGTCCTCCGATGTGAAGGCAAAAAGGAAGGCAAAAAGGGTGTAAGAGTACAGTAAAGAAGGCATCCTAAGCTGGGTGTGGTGGCGCACGCCTTTAATGCACTTGGGAAACAGAGGCAGGCGGATCTTTGTGAGTTCAAGGCCAGCCTGGTCTACAGAGTGAGTTCCAGGACAGCTGGGGCTAAAGACAGACCCTGTCTCAAAAAGGCAAAAAAAAAAAAAAAAAAGGAAGGCATCCTTTAGATCCAGGACAGTGAAATGGGAAGTTGTGGGAGGAATGTTAGAGAGTAAGTTATAGGGATTAGTTACCACTGGGAGTATTGGGATAACAGCTTCATTGATGAGGTGGAGGTCTTGAATTAGACAGTGGGTGCTAGAGAGCTTATGAACTGGAAGGATGGGGTTGATGCAGCATGAATTAGTGGGGATGAGGAGCCCCTGGGATAGGAGGCAGGTAATGATAGGCTTAAGTCTGTGATGGTGGGTTTCAGAAATAGAAACTGAGGCCTGGAAGGAAAAGAGGAGGGGTCCTTGAGGGGACCAGGACTGGAAGGTGGAAAGAGGTAATTACCAGAGTGGAAATGTCCTAGACCTGGGGGTTGACAGGATCAGGGAGGGCAGGGGCTGGACAATCCAGGGCAGAAGGCTGGGAGGCTATTAAGGGTAAAAGATGAGAGTCTGGAGAGGGTGTGAGGAATTGAGATATGGATGCATGGAAACAACTGAGGATGTCGCAGCCAAGGAGGGGCACTGGACAGACAGACATGACTAAAAAGGAATGGGTGAAAAAATGACCCGCAAGGACACAGGGGAGAGGTAGAGTCCTTGGCAGAAAAGAGGGGGTCTTGTCCACTCCCATGACAAAAATTGATGAGGGAACTGTGGGGCTCAGGCTTGAGGTCAGAACAGAAAAGGTAGCCCTGCTGTCCCAACAGGAAAGAGATGGACTTACCTGGAGCATTAACCTAGGCTCAGTAAGGGTCGGGGGGTCTCTGAGTCTAGGTGCAATCAGTCCTCTGCCAGGCCAAGGAACTCAGAGGCCAGAGACAGTTGTGGTGCCCAGAGCGATGGGGCTAGACCTTCATATTGTGGCACAGAGGACAAACCCACACCTAGGCATTCAGACTTCCAATGGTCAGTTTGCCAGCAGAGGGGGCACAGCATGGTGTGTGGCCTGGGGTTTGGGCACTTTCTAGCCCAGTGGCCCCCTTGGCCACGCTTGAAGCAGGTTCCTGGCAGGATGGACTTAGGCTGATTCCCCGGTGGGAGGGGCTTGGTGGAGCCCCCTGTGTCCCTCTGCAGGAATGCTGCTAGCCTCAGGGCAGCTGCTAATGCTTGGGCATGGAACTTAGCCTTTTGTTATAGCTGAGCCTGTTGGGAGGACTTGGCTGCCTCCTCTCAGTCCTTAAATACCTTAAAAGCCATTTTCATCAAATCACGCATCCAAGTTTTGGGACCTTCTCAGCCTTTTTTAGTTTCTTTGTCTGATATCTGGAAAAGACTGAGAGGTAAAGTGAGAGGCCAAGACCATGGCCACCACTGGGGAGGTGGGGTCAGGTGGGTATACTGGGTCATGCCCTCTTGGAGCCAGTTTAGAAAAACAGCTGGATTTTCATCAGGCTGTTGGGTAACCTCAAGCTTGTCATAATTAACTATTTTGTTGGAAACTGTTTCCATACCCTGTAGGAGTCAGGTATCATTAAGTCTCACCTCTGGTGGCCAGTTTGGCCAGGTTGATAATTCCAGCCAGATTCCTGGACTGGTACTGCCTTGGCCCCCATAGGGGCTTCAGGATCTGTCAGGTGGGTCTGGTCTGCATACTGTCTAGCTGCTTCCTGAATCCATGCACGTTCGTCAGGGGTCTGGGTGGTAGATTGGATTACATAGAGATCATGCCATGTCAGGTCCTATGCCTGAGTGAGATGGTGGAACTCTTTATTGTAAGCAGAGGGATTAGCAGAGAAAGAGTCCAGCTATGTCTCCAACTGAGTGAGGTCCTGAAGAGTAAATGGGACATGAACCCTAACAATGCCCTCAGACAGAGTAGGAAGAAGAGGGTACAGGGAGGAGGGGCCACTAGGGAGGAACTCTTTGGCTGGATCTCAGGGGATGTATTGCTTTTAAGGTCTTTAAGGGGAGGAGGCAGCCAAGTCCTCCCAACAGGCTCCATCCATTTGCTCAGGCACAAGCAAAAGTTCTCTAGATCTCTGAGAATGTTAGAATCAAAAGTGCCTTCTGGGTGGGCCACCTGGACTGGTTGTCCAGCTTGTACTGTAGCCAGGCCATGGAACAGAAGAAAACTAGGTGCTTGGGGTAGACGGACTGGCCAAGGTCCAGTTTAGAAAAGTTTTTAAGCAGACAGCCCAGTGAGGTCTGGGGGTTAGGCTTTGACTTGGAGTTGCTCATTTCCAAGCCTGGAGATCACAGGGTGCAGTGAGGTGTCCCTCAGTGCACCCTGAGACCTGGCAGTGGTGAGGCATAAGGGGGACTTGGGACAGATGTCTCCAATCCAGCAACTCCCCTCACTTCAGAGCTCTGCAGTCCTTCCCAAAACAGCAGAAACAGAAAGAGAGCTTGTCCTGGCATTGCAATGACTTTCAGACAGGGGCTCTGTGCAACAGAAAAGAGGCAACAGGAAATGGACTTACCCCAGGTCAGAAGAGGAAAGGGGTGTTCCCAAGTGATCAGTGGGCCCACATATGTGCCACCAGCTGAGATGTTCCTGATGTCAAAAGAAAAGCCAAATCAGTCTGAATTGAAAGTAAACAAAGTCAGGCTTTATTTCCGGAAAGAGTTCAATGGTCTCTCAGGTGGAGGCCAAAGAAGTTGTACCTGGGTTGGGCTAGGAAGGAATTTTTTATAGGGCAGGGGAAGGGAGACAGTGACGTGTTAGTCAGGCACTGGAATGTGGCCAGTTAGGTTAGGTCACGGCCCCATGGGTGGGTCTTAGGCCTGGTGGTCATTTTGGAATCTGGGACTAGGTGTTGGCTTTGTCTGGTAGTTTGCATGGGCTTTTTTCGAAGGCTTTGCAAGTGTGGGCTCCTGGCTGGAAGAGAAGGGCTGGGACCTTCTGGTCCACACCATCTTGGCTTTTGTCCCAAACCTATGGCCTAACAAGTAGGTCATTTTAAAATTTCAAGATTTGGGGGCTGGAGAGATGGCTCAGCGGTTTCAGTTCCCAGCACCCACATGGCAGCTAAGAACCATCTTTAAGCCGGGTGTGGTGGTGCACGCCTTTAATCCAAGCACTTGGGAGGCAGAGACAGGTGGATCTTTGTGAGTTCAAGGCTAGCCTGCTCTACAGGGCTAGTTCCAGGCCAACTGGGGCTACAGGGAGACCCTGTCTCAAAAACGCCAAAAATAAATAAATAAATAAATAAATAAATAAATAAAGGTTCAAGATTTGTTAATGAATTAAAATCCTGTATGTTTCATCGTATTTCATAATAACATTTTTTAAGGTCATCTTTACTGATAAACTGATTAAACTGAGAAACTAAGGGGAACTTTAATGTTAAATTCACATAGTTTGTTGCTAAGTGTAGAATTCAACTAGAGTCTGAGCTTTTTGCCGATAGGCTATCACATTCTAAAGTGTGTTAAACCATACCTAGGTAGGGGTGCAGGTGCACACCTGCCTTATGACCAAGGAAGATAGGTCATGCTATACATCCCCTACACACAAGGCTGGCCTGCATCACTAGGAAATAACTGGAAGGAACTAGAAGATAATGATTGCTAAGAGCAGAGAGTGCATTTGGATATGAGAAACTGAATTTTATCTCTTTCTTTTTAATCTTTGATCTGTTTACTTAAGATTTAGCCTAAAACATAAATCATTTTGCTCCCAGGTAGCTCAGCTTCACAAAGTCAGGAAAATAGTGAGCAACATTTAGGTACTGGCCAGCCCAAGACTTGGGGCCAGAAAAGGTGAGTTTGAGTCCCAGGTTCTAATCTAGTAGAGTGACCTTGAGGGAGTCGGTTAACCACTTGGGCTTCCTTTCTCTACTTACAGAGTGAAGCCGAGCAGGCCATCCCTTTCCTGTCTCCTAGAGAACTTCTGAAATTCAGCTGAGACATCCAGAGGGGTTTTTCCATATGGTGCAGCTTGTGAACAGTATAATGAGTGAAGATTTGACAGGATTGATGTCTCATTTTTGCTCTTCTTTCTTTCCTTTTTCTTTTTTTTTTTTTTTCTTTAATGGGGTTTCACAATGTAGCCCAGGCTGATAGGGAATTCACAGCAATCCCCCTCCCTCATGAGTGTGGAGATTGCAATTATGAGCCAACATAGCTGAGTTGGTCGCCTCTTGAGGAGAGTAAACTTTGATTCTCTATAAGTTTTAAAAATTCCAGCCTGGTATCTTAAAATTAGCACTTAGAAATCTAATGTAAATTACTGTCCCAATTGCTCTAAAAGCAAAGTAGTCTAATCTTATTTCAGTACAAATACTCAATATTAACTCAGTTCTACTCACCTGAGTGATGAATGTCAGGTAAAAATTTCAAATTTGAAATGGTTTTACTATTAACATGAATTGCTCGGAATTTCAGGGATTTTATTGCCTTTTTGAGACAGGGTATCCCTGTAGCCACAGCTGGCCTGAAACTCGTTGCTCTGTAGAGCAGGCTAGCCTCCATTTCATAGAGATCTGTCTGCCTCTGCCTCTAGAGAGCTGGGATTAAAGGTGTGTGCCATCATGCCAGGCCAGCTGACCTCCCTCCCTACCTCCCTCCCTCCCTACCTCCCTCCCTCCCTCCCTACACACACTTTTTCTCTGTAGTTCAGGCTGAACTGTGATTCACAATCCTCCTAAGTCTGAATTCCTTTTTGTTTTTTTTTAATTTTCATTTTTAATTGATGCTTTGTGTAGTTCATACATCATTTTCCAATTCAGTTCAGGCATATTTCCCTTTCCCTTCCCCCCACCCCACCCCATCCCAGCCCAGATCATGCATTCTGCCATAACTGTCCTGCATCTTTCTCTGTTTTTTTTTTTCCTTTTTTAAAAAAAGTTTTAATTTTTGATTAAAAACATCCTTCATTTAAAACCAATTTGCAAGCAGTTGTGCCCAAACCCACACAGCTCATGGGTCCCACCATCCATATACCATCCAAACATCTGTGTCTATACCAAAGCAACCTACCATAACAATTAGTACTGTTTAAATACCCATATATCTAATTGCTTGTGCTTCATTAGTAGGATCGAAAGGTTATTCCTGGACAAACTGTCAGCCCATGAAAGGAAACAGCCAGAACTGACCAGAGTCCAAGGCGACAGCTCCAGAGAAAGTAGACTGTTTTGCTTCTCATCCACCTATGCCCCTTTGATAAGCCCAGGGAACAATCTATGGAAGAGGGGGCACAGTAGAATGTAAGGGCTGCGATTGGGGTGAATGTTGAAACTACAATAATATAGTCTGGACACTCATTTGATCAACTTGACTGAATTCCTTTTTGAGTAGCAGTATTCACCTGCCCCAGTTTAATTGGCACTGGAAAGTCTTTATCTGAGTCCTAGGTGGAGCCAAATAAGGGCTTTTTTCTGGAGCTGGTGAGGCCCGTATACCTATTCCAGCACAGAATATTGAAAAGGCACAGAAAGGAGGAATGTGAATTTCCAGATGAAAACTTACTTAGCAAAAAGCTACTCCATCAAGTTCCAGGCTGCCTGTAGGAATGGTCTGTGTAATTTAGGGACTGCTATCCTTCATCTCTGTGCTCTGCCTCTTCCCACTTCTTTTGGTCTACTTCCATTAACTTCTTTTCTTTTAATGTTAGCATTCACTGTGGCTTTGGAGTTAGCATCTTTGTTGCCTCTTTTTAATAACACTATGAAACTCTTCATTTTTAATTTGAGTAAGTGCTAGAGTCTAGGGTACAATCATGTAGGTAAAATGTCTAATGTACTCAGTGTGTCTGCAGGGAGCAGAATTACTCTTTGAGATAAATTGACGCAGGTGTGTTGTAAAGTATTTCCTTAGCATATATATTTGTTCTTTGCTTAGCAATGACGTGTAAGGGGTGGATTTTAATATGATAGACTCTCATGTAAAATCTCCCATGACTATTTTTAAACAAAATACTTCTAGGTGATATATTGATATTGGTTTGTTTTCCTTTTTCTCAACTTTTAGCCATACATCCTGAAGTACTTAGGAAAAAATTGACAGTGCATCTGGTGTTTACTTCAAAATAAAATAGAAGGTGATGATGTGGGTGGCAGTGGAGATAAAATAAAGCTGGTCATAGGGTGATAATTGTTGAGGTGAGTGGAGTGCTGCAATTTCATTATACTGCATGTGAGATGTGTGTTTAATTCTTCTAAAAAGATTTTTTAAGAACTTTATCATAGTCTCTCCATTGCCTCCAGGTATAGTCAAGTCTTCGTGAGTCTCCTTTACCACCCAGTAACCCTTCCAGATTCATCTCCTAAGGTGTTCTGGTGACAAAATTAACACATCCTACTTGCCTCTGGCCCTTTGTGCTTTCTTTCTTCTCTTTATACAAACCTTTTCCATTGACACTCCACTTTGCCTGCCCAGTTCTTATGGATTCTTGGGTAACAGATAATGTCATTTCCTCTAAGTCTTCCTTAACTCCATCCCCTGCTCATATATGGTTTGAGACCTTCCTAAGGGTACATTTATCACTATATTTCTCTCAATTCAGCTTTCATAGGAGCAACCCTATTCCTTCTTCCTTATGGCTACTTGCATAGTACTATTTTTTATATATTTGTGTGTACATGTGCTTGTGGCTCCACATATGTGTGGGTGTGCAAGCATATGTGTTGTATGCATATAGAGGCCATAACCTCAGAAGCATTTTTTTCAGGATTTTTGAGACAGGGTCTCCCTGTAGCCCCAGCTGGCTTGGAACTCACTTTGTAGACCAGGCTATCCTTGAACTCAGAGATCCACCTGCCTCTGCCTCAGAAGCATTTTTTTTCTTTATTTAAAAAATATTTTCTTTTTTTTCTGCCTTCCTTTGATCTATTACTCTAAATTATACATACATATCCTTTATCCATATACCAAAACTTCCTAACTTTGAAAATAAATAGTAGCTGAGGCCTAGAACCTGTTAAGGGACTCACAACATAAGAGCACAGTTGTTTTCACATCACATTGATGTTGCTCAGTTTGCCATGCAATTAGGTATTTGGTGCATCCACATATGACGGATACCAATTCGTCTTTTGTTTTTCTGGGACTGTGTTACTTCACTTAGCATGATATCTTCTAGCTCCATCCATTTACCTGCCAAGGTCATGATGTCATCTTTCTTTACTGCTGCACAGATCTCCATTGTGTGGATGTAACCTTATTTTCTCTATCCACTCATCAGTTGCGGGATGCTTGGGTTGGTTCCAGCTCTTTGCTATTGTGAAGAGAGCTACAATAAACAAGGCTGTACATGTATATCTGTGGTAAGATGAGTCCTGTGGGAATATACCGAGGAGTGGTATGACTGGGTCAGATGGCAAGCTCATTTTGAGTCTTCAAAGGGTTCTCCACACTGCTTTCCATAGTGGTTGTATGAGTTTACATTCCTACCAGCAGTGGATGAATGTTCCCCATTCCCCACAACCTCTCCAGCACTTGGTATCATTTGTTTTCTTGATCCTAGCCAGTATTATTGGAGTGAGATGATATCTTAAAGTGGTTTTAATCTGCATTTCCTTAATTATTAGCCACGTTGAACACTTTTTAAGGTGTTTCTCAGCCATCTCTAATTCCTCACTTGTGAAGTCTCTGTTCAGCTCTTTGCTGCCATCTTTTGAATGATTCATTTGTTTTCTTCATTTTTTTTTTGTTTTTTTTTTTCTTCTTTGTTTTTTGAGTAGTTTATATATTCTGGAAATCAATGCTTCATCAGATGTATCTGTGGTGAAGGTTTCCTCCTATTCTATGGGTTTTCTCTTCAATTCCTTGATTGCTTCTTTTGATGTACAGAAGCTTTTGAGTTTAATGAGGTCCCATTTGTCAATTGTCAATCTTATTTCTTGTGCAGCTGCTATCTGATTGAGGAAGTCTTTTCCTACGCCTATGTCTTGTAGGCTGCTGCCAACTTTTTCTTCTAGCACCTTCAGAGTTTTGGGTTTCATGTTGAGGTCTTTGATCCATCTGGAGTTGACTTTTGTACAGGGCGAGAGGTAGGGGTTTAATTTCATTCTTCTACAAGTGGTGATCCAGTTTTGCCAATACCACTTGCTGAAGATGCTGTCTTTCCTCCATTGTGTCTTCTTGGCCCCTTGTCAAATATGAGGTGGCTGAAATTGTAGTTGCTCAAGTTTGGATCTTCAGTTTTGTTCCATTGGTCAACAGGTCTGTTTTTGTGACTATAGCCCAGTAGTATAGTTTGAAGTCTGGTATAGAGATCCCCCTGTATTTCTCTTTTCACTCAGGGTTGCTTTGGCTATTTGGGGTCTTCTGTTTTTCCATATGAAATTAAGGACTTTTTTTTTTAGGACTTTTTTTCCAAGCCTGTGAAGAAACTCTTGGGGAATTTAATTGGGATTGGATTGAGTCTGTATAATAATTTTGGAAGAGTGGATATTTTTACTATATTAATTTTTCCAATCCACGAGCATGGGAGGTCTTTCCATCTTCTGTTGTCTTTTCCAGGGGTTTAAAATTTTTGTTCTTGCCAGGCGTGGTGGTGCATGCCTTTAATCCTAGCACTCAGGAGGCAGAGGCAGACAGATCTTTGTGAGTTCAAGGCCAGCCTGGTCTACAGAGCAAGTTCTAGGACAGCTGGGGCTATGGGGAGACCGTCTCAAGAAGAGAGAAAAAAATTGTTGTATAGATATTTGTTGTCTTTGGTTAGGTTTGTTCCTAGGTACTTTATTGTTTTTGAGGCTATTGTGAGTGGGAATGTCTCCTTATATTCCTTCTTCAGTTGCTTGTTGTTAGTGTAAAGAAAGGCTACTGATTTTTCTAGGTTAGTTTTGTATCCTGCCACTTTGCTGAAACTTTTAATCATTTCTAGGAGTTTTCTGGTATAGTTTTTAGCATCCCTTAGGTAAACAATCATATCATCAGCATGAAGGGATAGCTTGACTTCCTCTTTTCCAATCAGTACTCCTTTAATTTCCTTTTCTTGCCTTATTGCCATTGCAAGTGTTTCAAGCACTATATTGAAGAGGAGTGGGGACAGGGGGCAGCCTTGCTGAGTTCCTACCTTTAAGGGGAATGCTTCTGCCTTTTCTCCATTTAGGATGATGTTGGCTGTGGGTTTCCTTTTTACACTGAGGAATGTTCCCTCTAATCCAATTCCCTCTAGGACTTTAAGCATGAAAGGATGATGGATTTTGTCAAAGGCTTTTTCTGCGTCAATTGAAATGATTGTGTGGTCTTTGTCTTTCAGTCCATTTATATGTTTTATGATATTTATTGATTTGCGTATGTTGAATCATCCCTGCATCTCTGGTATGAATCCAACTTGGTCATGATGGATGATCTTTTTGATGTTGGTCTGTATGCAGTTTGTAAGTATTTTGTTGAGAAGTTTTGCATCTGTGTTCATTAATAAGATGGGTCTATAGTTCTCCTTTTTGGTTGTTTCTTTGCCTGGTTTTGGTATTAAAGTGATGTTAGCTTCATAGAAGGAATTTGGAAACAGCCAGAATTGACCAGAGTCCAAGTCAACAGCTCCAGAGAGAGTGGACTGTTTTACCTCTCATCCACCTGTGCCCCTTTTCTAAGCCTAGGGAACAACCTGCGGAAGAGGGGGCGTGGTAGAATGTAAGGGCTACGATTGGGGTGAATGGTGAAACTACAGCAATGTAGTCTGGACACTCATTTGATCAACTTGATTGAACAAACAACCTGTCACCCCCCACTGGATGGTGGGGCTGTAGGTGTTTGGGCACAACAGCCTGCAGATAGGTTTTGCATGAAGGATGCTTGTACTCATGGATTATCACTTATAGCTAAAAATGAAAAAAAAAAAACTGAGAGAAAGAGTCAGGAACAGTTTATGGCAGAATGCATATCTGTGATGGGGGAGGTGGGGGGGGGGAGGGAAAGGAAATAATGCCTGAACGAATTGGAAAAATGTATGGAATTGCCAAAGCATCGCAATAAAACTAGTTTAAAAAAAAATAATAAATAAAAAAAAAAGAAGGAATTTGAGGTGAGATTTCCCTGGCTGCTTGAACAATTCTAACAATTGTGATAATGGTTGTAAGCTTTTTTGAATGTTTTATAGAATTCTGCTGTGAAACCCATCTGGCCGTGGACTTTTTTTTAAGTTGGGGAAGTTTCTTATTACACTGCATTTCTTCATTATATAGGTCTGTTTTGCATGTTCAATTCTCTTTTTTGGTAATCTTTGGTGATTCGTCAGAGTTTGTCATTGGATTCACTCCATTTCTCCTAGTTTTCCATCCTTAGTAGAGTATAGGTTTTTGAAATTTCTGTATGATTGTCTGGTGCTCTTTGCATGTGTTGTGTGATATTTCCCCTTTCATCATGAATTCTATTGATTTGGGAGTTGCTCTTTCCTTTTGGTTAACTGGCCTAGAGGTCTGGTCTATCTTGTTTATTCTCTCAAAAGACAACTTTTGGGTTCATTGATTTTTTTTTTGTATGGTTTTCTATTTTGTTCTAATTTGGCATTGATTTCACTCTGATTTTTTTATTTCTTCTCGATCTGTTGCATTTAGGGTTCATTTGTTGGTTGTCTCTCCAGTGTTATTTTAAGCTGCAGCGTTAGATGCGTTCACGTTGTAGCCTTGGATTTATTCTGATGTAGGCATCAGGGCTATAAACTTTCCTCCTATGAGACTGCTTTTTAAAGTAATCCACGGTTTGTGATGTGTTGTTATCATGTGGTCATTCATGTTCCAGGAATGCTTTATTTTTTATTATTTCTTCCTGACCCTTCCATTATTCGACTTCTTGTTTAGATCTCGCATATGTTTCTGTAGATAGTAGTGGTTCCTCACTGGTGTGTGGAATTGACTTTATTGCCCTGGTGGTCTGATAGAAAGGCATGAAATTATTCAAATCTTTTTGTATTTGTATGAAGGTTTTTCTTGTCCCATATGTGGTCACATGTCATTGGTAATCCCTGGTGTCAACTTGACTGGACTAAGGGACAAATGAAGAAAAAGGGTCTCTTGATTGGACCACCTCAACCCGGATGTCCACCTCCAAAGTGGTGTACCTTCTGCCAGCAGGCAGTATTGGCCACGGCAGGATATTTAAGGCCATCGGAGGGGAGTGGGCCCCTTTTTCCTTCGCCTCGTCTCTCTAATGGTGTTTGTTTTGCTGCTGTGATCAACCTTTCGGATCCCAGTCGTATACTAAGACTGGCAGATTCTCCTGGAATCCTTTGCGCCTTCAGCACTAGATGGGACTCCTGAGACATCCAGCCTTGCGGACTGGCAGTTCCCTGGATTCCCGCCTCTCCAGTTCGCGCTACTAGTTGAGCTCCGTCAGTGACAATCAATAAATTGTATATATTTTATTCATATTCATCCTGTTGCGTCCTGTTCCTTTAGAGAACCCTGTACTAATACAGATTTTGGTACCAGAAGTGGTTCTAGAGAAACAGAATTGAAAGGATGAATTCTTTAGTGGCTTGGTAGACTCTGGGCCAGCTCCTCCAACCCAACGAAGCCTAGAGTTACTGAAGCTCTCCTGTGGCATGAAGTAGGAATGATAATCCTTGGTGATCAGACTATTTGATCTAATTAGAAGATAGATCCCAATTGACTCACACTAACTACGCTCTTGTGAGAAGCAGGAATTAGTGACTCTATATTAAAGACGTTTCGAGAAAATTGATGAAAAATACAGGAAAATAATGATGGTTGCCTTGTTTGCTCCTATCATGTCTGGATAAACTGTTAGACGAAAATAGGAGCTCGGTGATAAAAATGACCAGCTCTGGATTCGAAACAACAGTTTAAAAGGTTTTCCAAGTGTGCTCTGGAAGAGACTCTCTCCACAGCCAAAGAGACTAAACAGCAGAAAATCAAGCTGGAGCCCTATTATACGGTTGGCGGATTTACAACGCAAATTTAATTCCCAGCCACGAAAGTGTCAGCAGTTTAAAGTAGAGCACTGGTGGGGAAAGGGGGAACCCTGAAACTTGGGGATGGGATGGGTGGAGGAACTAGATGATGAAAGGATTTTGAACCCTCGGCATTCTGAGGGATTTTCTTATCTGAGGAATTAACCTCCCCACCCTCAGCAGAGAATCCAATCCTGCAGATCCCCCTCCTCCCCACCTTGCCTGAGAATTAATCCCCACCCCCCCAGTGGGACCTAATGTCCCTCAGGGCCCAACAATTGTTGCCTCTAGACGTATAACCAGATTGAATGTCTAAGCAAGCCCCTCAAGGTGATAGAAAATGTGGTCCACGAGGAGTGTGCTACTACCACTAAAGAAATAATGAGTTGCTGATTCATTCCGGCAGAAGCCATAAGGAATATGTGTGGAATAGATTTTAAGGGTGTGGGATAATGGTGAAGTAGATAAAATTGGATCATACTGAGTTTATTCGATATGAGCCCACGAGTAGAGATTCTAGGTTTAACTGGAAGCTCGAGCAGTTAAAAAGGTGTAAAAGTGTAATTTGAATGTTGATGGTGTATTTATTAAAACGGCTAACTTCCTGCTCAAAACAGTCACTTCCCATGAAATATGAGAAGACTGAAAGAAGAGAAAAGCCAGTTTGGCAGAATGCAAGAGCTCTGTTGGGGGTGGGGGATAGTGGGATATGGGTCTGATTTGGTTAAAAAATAATATACATTTATGTGAAAAAAAAAAACAGGCCTAGCTAACAGCGGGTTAGAGATGCCTGATATTCCTTGCTTAGTATTGATGAAGGATGGATTGGAGGGTCGGCAGTGGGCATTCTCGAGTGGATTCGAAGTGTAAAACCACATTCTCCACAATGAGAGACCCAGAGGACAGCCCCACTGATTATAAAATGGAAAGTACTGAGAGAGACACCAGAACGTTAGAAGAGCTTTTCTTGCTCTATTTCTTATGCAGATCTTACAGTTAGAGAAGTTTGTTGGCTTCGTTTGCATAAATTAAATGTCACGGAGTAGGTCTAACAGACCTCAGGGTAGGGTCAGGTGGCAGCACTGAATTCAGAAGGCCAGATGAGCGTATTTACAGTAATTATCATTATGGGTGGCAAAGGCAAAACAATAACCTATGATGGCATGACCCAGAATTGATCTTGGAACTGGCTAATTGAATTATGGTGTTCCCAGGAACCAATACATAAGAGCCTACTAAGTTGTTATATTTGATCTGTATAGCAGAAAAGCTCTAGAACGAATGACAAGGAATCAACATGGATTTAGGAGTAGCGAAATCCCCCAGTTAACCAGTTTCCAGACTTGATACAGTTTCACAGACCCAGAACCACCTGAATGAAAGGGGTGCCGGATTCCAGTGAGGAGGACCTTGTCACACATACCAAAGAGTTATCATTTGCCTTC
>VZQC01007525.1:1268061-1280033 GCA_009823505.1 Rhizomys pruinosus
CTGAGAACCGTCTGTAACTCCAATTCCAGGAGAACTCCAGTTCCAGGGGAATCCGACACCCTCTTCTGACCTCCGCGGCATTGCACGACATGGGTGCACACACTTGCATGCAGACAGTACATTCATACACATACAGAAATAAATAAAATAAAATAAAATTTTTAAAGAAAGTCTTTTCCTATGCCTATGTCTTGTAGGTTGCTGCAGACTTTTTCTTCTATCACCTTCAGGGTTTCAGGTTTCAGGTTGAGATCTTTGATCCACTTGGAGTTTATTTTTGTAGAGGGCAAGAAGTAGTGATTTAATTTTATTCTTCAAGTGGTGATCCAGTTTTGCCAACACCATTTGTTGAAGATGCTATCTTAACTCCACTGAGCTTTTTTGGCCCCTTTGTCAAATATGAGGTGGCTGAAGTTATAGGAGCTCAAGTTTGGATCTTCAATTTTGTTCCATTGGTCAATGGGTCCGTTTTTTTGTTGTTGTTGTTTGTTTGTTTGTTTGTTTGTTTTTGCCAGTACCAGGCTGTCTTTATGACTATAGCCCTGTAATATAGCTTGAAGTCTGGTAAAGTAATCCCCCCTGTATCGGACTTTTCACTCAGGGTTGCTTTAGGTATTTGGGGTCTTTTGTTTTTCCATATGAATTTAAGGATTTTTTTCCAAGTCTGTGAAAAAGCTCATGGGGATTTTGATTGGGATTGCATTGAATCTGTATATTAATTTGGGTAGAATAGACATTTTTCCTCTATTAATTTTTCCAATCCATGAGCATGTGAGGTCTTTCCATCTTTTGATGTTGTCTTTAATCTCCTCCTTCAGAGTTTTAAAATTTTGTTGTAGAGGTCTTTGTTGCTTTAGTTAGGTTTATTCCCAGGTATTTTATTTTTGAGGTTATTGCGATTGTGAAGGTCTCGTTATATTCCTCTTCAGTTGCTTATTATTGGTGTAAAGAAATGCTACTGATTTTCCTAGGTTTATTTTGTATCCCGTCACTTTACTGAAACTTTTGTTTCCAGGAGTTTTCTGGTGAAGTTTTTAGCATCCTTTTGGTAAACTATCATATCATCTGCAAAAAGTGATAGTTTTACTTCCTCTTTTCCAATTAGTACTCCTTTAATTTAGCTTTCTCACCTTATTGCCCTAGAAAGCTGTATTAGGGTTCTCTAAAGAAACAGAAGCAACAGGACGAATATATAGCTATATACAATTTATTGATTTTCTCATGTGACAGAGCTCAAGTAGTCCAACAGTAGCCGCACCGCACTGGAGAGGCTGAGAATCCAGGGAACTGCTCAGTTCGCAAGGCTGGATGTCTCAGTAGTCCTGATCTGGTGCTGAAGGCCCGATGGATTCCAGGAAATCTGCCGGTCTCAGTACACGCTGGGATCCATAGGGTTGATCACAGCAGCAAGACAAACTCACCAGTGAGAGAGAGGCAAGCCGCAGGAAAAAAGGGACCAGCTCCCTCTGCCGTGGCCTTTTATACTGCCTGTGCAGAAGGTAACCCCCACATTTGGGGTGGGCCATCCAGGTTGAGGTGGTCCAATCCGAAGATCCTTTTTCTCTTATTTGTTCCTTAGTCCAGTCAAGTTGACACCCAGGATTAACCATCACACAAGCGTTTCAAGCACTATACTGAAGAGGAGTGGTGATAGTGGACAGCCTTGCTGTGTTCCTGACTTTTAAGGGGAATGCTTCCAACTTTTCTCCATTCAGGATGATATTGGCTGTGGGTTTCTTGCATATGGCTTTGATGACATTGAGGAATGATCCCTCCAATCCAGTTCCCTCTAGGACTTTAAGCATGAAGGGATGCTGGATTTTGTCAAAACCTTTTTCTGCATTGATTGAGATGATCGTGTGGTTTTTGTCTTTCAGTCCATTTACGTGTTTTATGATATTTATTGATTTGCATATGTTGAACCATCCATGCATGTCTGGTAGGAATCCACCTTGGTCATGATGGACGATCTTTTTGATGTAGGTCTGTAAGAGATTTGCAAGTATTTTGTTGAGAATTTTTGCATCTGTGTTCATTAATGAGATGGGTTTATAGTTTTCTTTCTTGTTTGTGTCTTTGCCTGGTTTTGGTATTAGAGTGATGCTGGCTTCATAGAAGGAATTTGGGGGATTTCCCTCTGTTTATATCCTTCTGAAAAGTTTGAGTAGTAATGGTTGTAAGTCTTTTCAAATGTTTTGTACAATTCTGCTTTGAAATCATCTGGGCCTGGGCTTTTTTTTTATTTGGGAGGCTTTTTATTACATCTTCAATTTCCTCGAGTATTATGGGTCTGTTTAAGCTGTCAGTCTCTTCTTGGTTAAGCTTTGGTGAATCCCAGGATTTCAGATATTCATCCATTTCTCTTAGGTTTTCAAATTTAGCAGAGCATAGGTTTTTGCAGCATTCTCGTATGCTATTGATTTGGAGTTGCTCTTTCTTTTGGTTAACTGGGCTAGAGGTCTGTCTATTTTGCTTATCTTTTCAAAGAACCAGCTTTTGGATTCATTGATTTGTTTTTGTATTGTTTTCTTTGTTTGTATTTCGTTGATATCTGCTCTGATTTTTGTTATTTCTTCCTGTCTGTTGGGTTTAGGGTTCATTTGTTGTTGCCTCTCAAGTGTTTTTAGCTGCAGTGTTAGATCATTTATTTTTTCTGTTTTTTTTTTTTAATGTGGGCATTTAGGGCTGTAAATTTCCCTCTTAGGACTGACTTTAATGTATCCTACAGGTTTTGTTGTGTTGTATAGTCATTTTCATTTAGTTCCAGGAATGCTTTTATTTCATTCTTTATTTCTTCCCTGACCCACTCATTATTCAGGAATGTGTTGTTTAGTCTCCATGTGTTCTTATAGTTAGTAAGGCTTACCCTGCTGTTAATATTGAGCTTTATTGCACTGTAGTCTGATAGAATGCATGGAATAATTTCAGTCCTTTTGTATTTGTTGACATTTCTTTTGTGTCCCAGTATGTGGTCAATTTTGGAGAATGTTCTGTGGGGCACTGAGTGGAAAGTATATTCTCTGGTGTTTGGATGGAATAATCTGTAGATATCTGTGAGGTCCATTTGGTATATTGTATTGTTCAGTTCTGATGCCTCTCTTTATTTTTTGTCCAGTTGACCTATCCAAGGGACTCAGTGGGTATCGAAGTCCTCCACTATTAGCGTACTGGGATTAATCTGTGTCTTGAGATCTGCCTCCTGACTGTGAATACGGTGTAACCACCGCTTCATGCTGGTGTTGCCATAGCTAGAGGCACTCTCACACATTGAATTTTCTCTGCCATGATGGATCATACATACTCAAACCAGCACCCAAACATAAATCTTTAAGTTGTTTTTGTCGGGTGTTTTGTAACTACAATGTGAAAAATAACTAATACAACTCCCAACAGTATTAAGTTTTCTAAAACATGAACATGAGCCATCTTTCCATTTATTTTGATCATCAATAATGTGTAGCAACAGTGTTTTTATGGTTTTAAGAATACAAGTTTTACACCTCCTTGATTTAAATTTATTTAAACTTCCTTTATTCTTCTGGATGTTCTTATAAATGGAACTGCTCATTATTTTTCAGAATTGATTATAAATAGTGCCTTTGACAAGGTTTTTGAGGCAGAGGACCTATCTGTAGCCCCAGCTGGCCTAGAACTCACTATGTAGACCAGGCTGGCCTTGATCTCACAGAAATACATCCACCTCTGCCTCCCAATGGCTTGAATGAAAGGTGTGTGCCACCATGCCCAGGAACAAAAATATTTTAATTAATTAATTTATTTTACATTGTATATATGAGTGTTTTACCTACATGTACATAAGTGCACCCATGTCATGCAGTACCTCCAAAGGCCAGAAGAGGGCATTGGGTTCCCTGGAACTAACTTTCAGTTATTAGCCATTATGTGGGTGCTGGGAACCAAACCTGGGTCATCTTCAAGAGCAGCCAGTACTCTTAACCATTGAGCCATCTCTCCAGCCCTGTCAAAAATCTTTTCAACCCCATATTTTAGTTTTTAATTCAAGTATGTGAGTTAAAACCGCAGCTCAGTTTTTGTTGCTGTTTGAGCCAGAGTTCTGAGAAAATGACTTTTTGCTTTTGCTGTATTTTTATCCGTTTAATTATTATGCTGTTTCTGTTGCTTTAGAAATAAAGATTGTCACTGTGAACATTTTATCAATTCAGAAAGCATGTTCATGTGATGACAGATCAAGGTTATATCTTTATGAAAGGAAAAGAGTGAAAACGGAGCCAGCCCAGAGGCCGTTTTATCTGTAAAACCTTGGACCTTCCTGGTACTTTGTCACTTAGTGTACATAGTCCATAAGTAGTCTGCAACTTCTGTTTTTCTAGCTTTTCTTTTCATGGGTTGATTTATATGACTCACTGGAAGCAGTCTGACACTGAGTTAAGGGTCCGGGAAGTTTATTAAGGAATGTTCTTGAGGTACACACTGCACAAGGGAGGGAATGAAGCAGAACTGGGCTGAGGGAAGAATGCAGCTATGGTACAGGCCCAGGGACAGCTATGGCCAATTCAGTAGGGAAGTCCAGAGAGGTGTGGCATTCTGAGTTGGTGTGAGATGTCCTGATTATTATAGTTCTATATTCACCCATCACTAGAAAGAATATAACCCTGGGTGGGGTGCTTTTTCACAACTGAGTAAGTTCCAGAAAGCTATGACAGCAAGGACTGCTCTGCTCAAGAGCTCTCAGCTGATGGAGATCTGGATAATATGCCTAGGTATATAACACATTATAAGCATTTCATCTGAAGAACAACATAAGTCACATGAACCTCAAAACTAAGAAATACATTCTCAAGGCTGATAAGCACAGATATTTTTTTCTATTGAATTGGGAGGTTATTAACTTGTAAACTATATATAACCTTGACAAAGAGGAATGATGGAGACCTGCCCTGACCTTATATCCCAGGAGAATTATTGGGAGGTGTGGTCCATTTTAGGGTTATAGAAGGAATTATTTTTTTTTATCGACATAATTTTAATCTTTTGCAAATTTTATACACCTTGATGATCATATTTTGACCTCCTCCCCTATGTGCATCCCCTAACCCCCCACTGGATTTCATGCATTGTCATATATGTTAAGGCTTATTGTGCCACATTTATGTCGCATGGTGTAAGTCCATCCACTGGAGCCTACTCAGCCTAGTTAGGATCACTCCCAACTCTCCCTCTACCACTCTACCAGTAGTCCTTGGTTGCCAGTAGTTTCTCAGCTAAGGTTGAGGGTTTTTACACATTTCCCCAGCTCTATGCTGTTGTTTTTTGTTTTTTTTTTTGTCTGGTTTGAGGTTGCATGAATCTTGTGCATGCTGACGCCATTGCTGTAAGTTCATATGAGTAACTTCCCAGCCACCTAGAAAACTGTTTGCTTGTAGTAATCCACCACCTTTGGTTCTTAGAATCTTTCTGTCCTCTCTTCCATGATGGTCCCTGAGCCCTGGGTAACAGGGGTCCTACCCACGGACAAGCACTCTACATTCTCTTATTCTCTGTACTTTGAAGGAATTACTAAAAGTATACCAGAGTTCAGTAGTTTTGTTAAAATTAAGAGTTACATTTCCTGGGCTAGAGAGATAGCCTAGCGGTTAAGAGCACCGACTGCTCTTGCAGAGCACCCGGGTTCGATCCCCAGCACCCACATGGCGCCTAAGAACCGTCTGTAACTCCAATTCCAGGAGAACTCCAGTTCCAGGGGAATCTGAGACCCTCTTCTGACCTCCGCAGCATTGCGCAACACGGGTGCCCAGACCTACATGCAGACAGTACATTCATACACATACAAAAATAAATAAAATTAAAGAAAATAAAATTATAGTTACATTTCCAAGCTAGGATCACTTTATTTAAAAGTACCTTATTAAAAACCATTTTATGCTGGGTGTGATGGTGCACACTTTTACTCCCAGCACTTGGGAGGCAGAGGCAGACAGATCTCTGTGAGTTTGAGTACAGCCTGGTCTACATAGTGAATGTCAGGACAGCCAGAGCTATAGGCAGACCCTGTCTCAGAAAGACAAAAAAAAGCATTTAAAGCTGGAGAGAAGGCTCAGCAGTTAAGAGCACTGACTGCTCTTGCAGAGGACCCAGGTTTGATTCCCAGCACCCACATGGTGGCTAAGAACCATCTTTAACTCCAGTTCCAGGGGAATCGGACACCCTCTTCTGACCTCCGCAGCATTGCATGACATGGGTGCAGCAACCTACATGTAGACAGTACACTCATACACATAAAAAATAATTAAAAAAAACTAATCTGGCTCTTGACCTCTAGAATAGGTGATTATATTTTTTTCTGTCAAGGTGAATGAGATTTGAGAGAAACTCATTGTTCCTGTTTAAATGATTGTCTTTATAATCTCAATGAATTGGAAATTCTTTAAGAAATAGAGATTGGCAGTATTAGGAGCACTGTTTCAAATACTGGAAGTCTTTCCCAACATATGAGTATGGTTAAGCCTAAGACAAGGGTAATTTTTTTTTTATTTCTTTGCCTTTATGTCTTATGTCTTACCCAAAGTTTTAAAGTTTGCCATTGCTTCAGAGCCAAAATGGTCAAACACGATGTCTCAATTTCTTTTTTGTGTTGCTGTGATACAATACTCTGACAAAAGTGGCCTAAGGGAGACAGGGTTTGTTTCGGCTCACAATTAAGGGTACTGTCCATCATTGTGGAGAAGTCAAGGTGGCAAGAGCTTGAAGCAGCTGGTCATACCTCATCCACAGTTAGGAAGCAGAGAGAAATCATTGCTGCCCCTCAGCTCCCTGTCTCCATTTAGGCAGTCCAGGGTCCCATCCAGGGAGCAGTACCTCTCACAGTTGGCAGGTCTTTCTACCTCAGTGTAATCAGGATAATCCCTCATAGGCATGTCAAGGGACCCATCTCCCAAGTGAGTGTAGATTCTGCCAATTTGACAACATTGTCACAGAGGCTATATAGTGTTTAGGAATACTTTGGTAAAATAATAAAATTTCCCATGTCCTTTGGGGTTTCTGAGTTCAAATCAAGATTTCTACCACTTTTATTAGTAACGACTCAATTTTAAACAAGGCTACACACCCCATAGTAGATGGAGAATTTTATACATTGTGGTGGTGATTTTTTTTAAGTTTTATTACAGTGTCTCATTATGTAGCCCTAGCTGATCTGGAACCCACTAGGTAGACCAGACTGGCCTTCACCTCACACAGATCTACTTGTCTTTACCTTCTGAGTCCTGAGATTAAAGGCATGCACCTTTGTACCAGGACTTGGGTGGTCACCTTTAATTGTTAACTTACCACAGTCTAAAATCACCTAGGAAGAGTCTTGAGGGATTGTCTAGATCAGGTTGGCCAGTGTGCATCTCTGTGGAGGACTGTCACCATTATGTTACTATGTTAATCACTGTGGGATGACCCAACCCCAAAGTGGGAGGCACTATTCCCTGGGTTTGGGCCTTGAATTGTATAAGAGTAGCGAAAGCAAGCTAAGCAGTAGGTATTGGTGCATTTATTCTCTTTCTACTATGACAACACATAGAGGATGAATCATGTAAAAAAAAAATTCCCGGGGGCTAGAGAGATGGCCTAGCCGTTAATAGCGCCGACTGCTCTTGCAGAGGACCCGGGTTCGATCCCCAGCACCCACATGGCGGCTGAGAACCGTCTGAAACTCCAATTCCAGGAGAACTCCAGTTCCAGGGGAATCCGACACCCTCTTCTGACCTCCGCGGCATTGCATGACATGGGTGCACAAACTTGCATGCAGACAGTACATTCATACACATACGGAAATAAATAAAAACATTCCCATTTATTTGATTTGTATGCCTCCTATCATCTGTCATTTCTACCTCACTTTAAATTCTCTATTAAAATTTTTTCCCCTCATGCCTTTGCTCTTATTTTTTTCTTATTTTTATTTGTTTTTTTCATGTTTTGTCTTATATACAGGTATACTTGGGAAGTACAAGCCCTAAAACACTTCTCTATGATTCTTAAACATCACAGGGTAGTATCAGATATCACAGGACCAGTGTCAGAACCACATGACCTGTATTAAATTGTGCCTACCAATTGAATAAGTCTTTGAAATGTAGGGCAGTTTTTTTTTTCTTTAAATTAAGTCATAATTCACATAGTGTAAAATTCATCAGTCTCACACCTATTTGTTTTGAGCATCTTATTTAAAGGATATTTCTGAATTATGCTGAAGTGATAGTTACAAGAGCCCTTATGTAGGAGATGAAAGGCTTGGGAATGTTGGGCTCTGTAATCATCTACAAGTTAGTTGCTTAGCCTTCCAGGCCCAAGTTTCCTCATATAGAATGTAAAATGGTTAATTAGATGACTTCTGAGCTTTATGCCAGCTCTGAAGTTATTAGAAGACTTTATGGTAGCCATGCAGTTGTTTGAACACAGTAAATCAACTATGATGATAGCTCAGTGAGCGCTACATTTCAGGTTTCCCTCAGGGACTTCATTTACCTTGAAGTGGCACAATAGTGTGATTAACCTGTGGAAATTCATTGTAGCTTTTGTATATTTGTTCCTCCTATGACAAGATATATACAGAATAGTAACAATGTGGAATGCCCTTTGCACTGATCTTTTTTTGCACTGATCTTAAAAAACAAAAATCAACCTGGCATTTCCATAGATAAGCATTTGCACAGATACAAAAATTCTCTAAATGGTTAGACAATGACATTTATGAAGCTTAAAACCTTATAATCATTCTTTTTGGAGTGGTATCAGCTTGGACTTTGTTCTTCGCTAGGTTAACTTTGTCATATATAGCCACATGAAATAATTTTTTAAAAAAAGAGGTATTACACCATGATTGCTAAGTTTCCTTGGTCAGTCTTCTGGGTTTTTCAGTTTCCATTAAGGACTTGTGAACCTCTTGCACTATAAGATATGAACTCTATTCTTCCAGCAGTCAAGATACCCTTTCTTCTGCAAGTATTCAGAACTCAGCTTTTCTTGGTTATACTAAGTCAATGTGTGTGTGCCCCTGATACTTACTTTCTCTTCTGACTAGGCCATGTGTTGGCTAATTAAATATTTGTAGCAGTATAATATTTTTCTGGAGGATCCAGAGTAAAAGTCTGATTATGAAGTTAACCGAGATAAACTTGTATATATTGTATTTGCTCCAAAGGATTGATATATAAGCTTGTATTGCTATCAACTGGCTTTGCTGCTAGCCATAAGTAAAAGTAAATGCTGGTATAACAAGGCCCCTTGGTTTGTTTTTCTGTCCTAGTCTTGGACCTTTGGCAACCTTATATGGAGCATCAGCAGAAACAGTTGAGAATCAAATCCTAAGTATCTTTATTTAGTAGTCATGATTAAACACAGTGGAGGTGGTTAATTTTAATTATGAACATGACCCAACCTAGAATTGCCTGGGAAGATCCTCGGTGAGGAATTATCTGCATTGGTTTGGCCTGTAGACAAATCTGCATTGGTTTGGCCTAAGAGATTTTCCTAGTGAGTTAATTGAAACTGGAAGGCCTATCCTGAATGTGGTGACACTATTTCATGGGCAGTGCCCTGCTTTGTAAAGGAACTGAGTACCAAGCATTCATGCATTTGTTCTTCTCTGCTCTTGACTGTGGGTGTGATATGATTACCTGCTTCAAGTCCCTGCCTTGATTTCCCCACAATGTTGGACTGTTAATTGTAAGTTGCATAAACCCCTTCTCTCTTGAATTGTTTTTAGGGTATTTTATCACACAAACAGAAATGACTCTAAAACAGTGTATAACTGAGTGGAAGCCATACTGCGCTCTGCTTTCTAGGGCTGTCCTAGAGAATCTAGACAGATGTTTAGGGATGGGAAGCACCCTGAAGAAAGCTTTATTTGTGAAGCTCGCTGAAGAATCATTGTCATTTTAGGGCCACAGCTAAGACACTGTATGCAATGCTTTTACAACTAGTAGTGAGTAGCAGCTCTGATTCTTAAGGGAACATGTACTCCTGCATCAGGCTGGAGGAGTCTAAGGTCTATAGGTTTTGAGAATATGTTTTAGTATGCTTAAACAGAAAGTGTTATAAATAAAACCAATTATACTTAATTAAAACCAATTATATTTAATTATAGTCAGGGTACTTTTAAAAGTTGTACATAGTGACCTATGTGCTGTTTTACTAATGTATTAAATAATAAGCTGGAACAGCAGGTCTGGAATAGTCATAATTTTGTAGTAGTGATGAATGTATTAAGGCACTATGATAGAAAAAAAATCTGTGATTTCTATTAGTGACAAAGCCTTTGGTCTTGTAAAAATTACAAGGGTATGTCCCCCACATTCCTAATTGATATGTGTTATACCAAAGATGAAATTTCTCTCATTCAAATTTATAGGCCTTCAAGAATTAATGGACCCCCCAGGTTCAGAACTCCTAGTCTGATTTAGAACTGTTATGTATAGCTAATATTGGTTGGATGCACCTGTTGAAGTTGACAATATCACTCTCCCCATTCTAAAGATGAGCACACAGATTCAAATAGATAAGTATGCTTTCTAGGGTCATCCTTCTGTTGGAGTGGAGCTGGTACCCAATCCTTAAGCCCTCTGTATTTTTTCAAATTGCCATGTTTGAGTGATACCTACTCCCTATTTCAATGTTAATATAGCATTTCTTCTTCACATAACTCCATAGATGTGCAAAACAATACCCTACACAGGTCAACTGAGAGTGAGGACGTTCATGCTCTGCTGGTGTAAATGTAAATTGCTTTAAATCTTATTGCCAGCTGGGCACACACGTCAAAAACCTTAAACTTGTTCTAGTAATTTTGTTCCTAAGAAACTATCTTTAAGGAAAGACCACAGTACAAAGAGGTCATGTGAAAATATTATTTGGATTGGAAGATGAAATTTTTACCAATATTGTCAAAAATTATAAGAAAACATTTTCTAACTTTCAAAGGTATTTTTGTAAAAACATGTGGTTAATAAAATCCATTGAAAGGTAATTAGCTGCATTAACACACACACACACACACACACACACACACACACGTATATACACATTCACACAAAGGGAGGGAGAGAAGGAGGGAGGGGTTAAGAACATTCCTCTCCTGCCTACACACAGATCCCTCACTATGAGAATTTGGTAAGATCATACTTGGTTTTCTGTGTTTTGGTATGAAAAAATTATTTGCCCCTTTTTTTGCTTTTGTTTTGTGTATTTCAGACATCATTTCTCAGTCCACTTTAGACATATTCCCCTTTCCCTTCCCCCCACCCCACCCCAGATCATGTACTCTCCCATAACTATCCTGCATCTTTCTGTCTTTTTTTTATGTTTAGGAATTCACATTTTCCTCCTTTCATTTTATATTACTCTAAATATGTATATATATACTTTCCACTCATATACAGTAATTAACAGAGTCTGAGAGTAAGTGGTGGATTGATTCTAGAGCCCGTTAAGAAATTTACATTATAACAACATAGTTGCTTTCAGATAAACAGAAATATAACAATAATGTTGTTCAGCTTCCCTTTCATCTGGGGATTTGGTGTTGGCATCCACAAATGAGGGAAACCATTTGCTGCTTGTTTTATCTGGGACCGTGTTACTTCACTTAGCATAATGGCTTCAAGTTCCATCCATTTACCTGCAAATTTCATGATGTTGTCCCTCTTTACTGCTGCATAGAACTCCATTGTATACATGTACCACATTTTCTCTATCCACTCGTCAGTTGAGGGGCACCTGGGCTGGTTCCAGCTTTTTGCTATTGTGAACAGAGCTGCAATAAACATAGCTGTGCATGTATCTTTGCAGTAAGATGTGTCTTGTGGGTATATACCCAGGAGTGGTATGACTGGGTCAAATGGCAGGCTCATTTTGAGTCTTCTAAGGGTTCTCCACACTGCTTTCCATAGTGGCTGTACAAGTTTACATTCCCACCAGCAATGGATGAGTGTTCCCCTTTCCCC